>PVKN010022117.1:0-15274 GCA_004027915.1 Capromys pilorides
CTCCTCCTCTTCCTGTTTGTTTGTTATGTGTGTTTTTGGTTTTCTGAGACAAAGTGAGACCAAGTCTCACTATGCACTTTAGGCTGGCTTTGAACTCATGGTGATCCTTTTGCCTCAGCCATGGGATTACAGGTGTGCACCATCACATCCATCTTCGTTTGTGTGTATGTGTGTGTGTGTGTATGTGTGTGTGTGTTTAAGACTAGGTCTTGCTGTGTTGTTCACTCTATCCTTGAACTCACTATGTGGCCTAGGCTGGCCTTGAACATGGAGCTTCCTCCTTCCCCCACCAGCCTCCCAAGTGCTGGAATTACAGGCATGTGCCACCATTCTTGGTGTTGCTTCTTTCTTTTTTTATTTAAATTATAACCAAAATGAAGAGAACTAAATGTATCTTTAACCACACAGAACTTCTGGTAAATTGATAGCTTAATTCTTGAGTCTATTTCCTTCCACCATAATCATTTTAAGTACAAGCTATTGTTTTAAAAACTTAACAGTCTATGTTAAATTTTCATTTCTTTGAATTTATTAATTTTTTAATGCATATTTTGTTTCAATTTTGGTGCTGGAGGTTGAACCCAGGGCCTGTGCATGCTAAATATGCACTTTACCACTAAGCTACATCCCCAGCCCTGCACACACCATGTTCTAATGGTCACTTCATCTTTGGTTGGTGTGGATTTGCTCTATTGCATGTAACTAACCACTAACTAGAAGGCACTGGGATTTTACAGTGTAAATCTTTTTTTTTTTTTTTTAACAATATAAATCTTAGATAAATGTGTGGAGCAAAACCCTGTTTTCAAAGACTGCCCTTTCAAAAATAAAAAAAGAAAAGGAGAAAAGTAAAATAACAAAACCAAACAACCCCCTTCCCCAGATTTCATCCACTAGGATGATGATTTGCTATTGTGAGAATTTTTTTACCTAATGTACTGCCATATTGCAATAAAACACTTTTTTTATTCCCATCTCTGTCTCAGGCTGGACTTAAACTCATGGTGTAGCCAAGCTGACCTTGACCTGGTGGTGATCCTCTTGCCTTAGCTTCTCAAGTGCTGGGATTGTAGGTCTACACTACTACTCCCAGCTGGCATTGTCCATTTTCTACAAGATATTTTCTTTTCTTTTGGTGGTACTGGCGATTGAACTCAGGACCTTGTCCTTTCTAGGCAGGCACTTATTTTACTGAGCTATTTTCCCAGCCCCTCTACAAGATAGTTTTTTACAGAGCTTGTAAGTCTCTTTATATTAAGGATATTAACCCTTTATCATATATACAGCAAATATTCCTCCTGTGCATTTTTTTCTTTTTTGCATGTGGCTTCTCAGAATTTTTTTTTTTAGAATATACAATGATAGTTCTGCTTCCTATCTACCCTGCCCTGGGCTGTTTCTCCTCTTCCACCCCCTGTGTTCCTTGCCTTGGAGCCAGCTGACTATGAACTGAGACTATGAGCTACAATAAACCTCTTTTTTCCAGGCTGGGTGTGGTGGTGCGTGCTTGTAATCCCAGCTCTTGGGAAGCTGTAAACAGGTGGATCACTATGAGTTCGATCTAGTAGTGAGACCCTCAACATCCTTTAGACCCATCCCTAAAATATAACACAAAACAACAAAAAAATCCCAACCTCTTCTTCTTAAAGAAAAAAAAAAAAAAGAATACACAGTGATAATAGAAACAAACAGCATTAGGGACTGGGGAGATAGCTCCATGGCACAAGTGCCTGCTGGGCAAGTGCAAGATCGTGAGTTTGAACCCCGGTCCTGTAAAAAAAAAAAAAAGAAAGAAAGAAACAAACAGCATTAGAAATGAAAAAATGAGGGACTGAAGAGATAGCTGAACTATCTCACAAGTGCAAAGAACCAGGTTTGATTCATGGTACTAAATGCTGTGCAGGCCCTGGAATCCCAGCACGTCCTGCAGGTAACCAAAACTGAGCATGGTGATGCACACCTGTAATCCCAGCACTGAGGAGGCTGAGATAGGAAGATCATTATGAGTCTGTTGTAGTGAGACCCTGTACCAAATTTAATTAATTAATTAATTAATTTCAAAAAAGAAATGAAAATGATAGAAAATTTCACTAAACAAAATAATAGGAACTCAACAATGGTTGCTATGTTGCATGATGTTATTTTCAAATTAGTTTAGGTTAACAGACATAAACATGCAAGAATGTTTTAAAGAAAAAAAAATAATAACAATAAGTTATAAGAAACTCAAATAAAAAAGAAGAAAAAAAAACATTAACTGTTCCTTTTAAAAGACCAGCAAAAATCAACAGCGCAATTATCCAAGATATCCTGCATATATACCTAAATATATCTCTTTCCCTTCTTTCTCTTTTTTTTTTTTTTTTTTGGCGGGACCAGGGTTCAAACTCATGACCTTCCACTTGCCAGGCAGGCACTTGTGCCACAGAGCTAACTCCCCAGCCCTTCTTTCCCTTCTTTCTTTTGTCCTTTTCCTCATCTCAGTTTGTCCTTCCCATTGAACAAATTCTTTCCCTTTCACAGTAACTATAGTAGCTTCCTAATTTTATTTACTCTTTCAGGTTCTCATACCAGCAAGCCAATACAATGTTTGTACATGTAGAACTGATTTATTTCACTTACCAGTATAGTCTCTATTTGCATCCATCTATCTCAAGAGCCTCAAATTTATCTTTTTTACAGCTAAAAAATACTCCATTGTGTAAAAATACCACATCTTTTTAATCATTCTTCAGTTGATGGGCATTTGCATTGTTTCCAAGACTTAGCTGTGACAAATTGTGCTGCTATAGATACGGGTGCACATATATTGTTGTGGTATGATGATTTCAGTTCATTTGGAAAAATACCTTGGAGGAAAATAGCTGGTTTGAATAGGATCTCCAATCTTAGCTCTTTGAGGAATTTCCCCAGTAGTTGTACCAGTCTGGACTCCTACCAACAGTGGAGAAGGGTTCCTTTTTCCCCACAGTCCCTCTAACATTTGTGTTATTTTTGATTTTTTAGCATAAGATGGTATCTCAGTGTTGTTTTAGTTTGCATCTCCTGAATAATCAATGATGTTCCCAGGTTTTATCATCCTTCTTCTACAGGATGTTTTCCTTAGGGGTGAGTTACTAATGCAACATTTGATCTAAAATGATATTTTCCTAGAGCCATGGAGAATTACCAGGCTAACTGGGCAGGGCACTCAGAGCTGGCACCATGGGTATGAATGGAATAGCCTGAGACCAGTCCTAGGACTCTGGACTCCCCATTTCCACTTCTGAAAAGCAAGTGATCTTTAGTGTTTTCTTTCTGGCATAAAATTTTCTTAGCAACAGTCAAAAAATGAGTTTTGGCTTGGGGGTGATGGATATGTGGTGTGCAATACTGATTGTGTGATAGTTTCATCATAAGTGTATACTTAAAGTAAATGCTTACCAAATTGAATATTAATATATGTGTAGTTTATTTATGTCATGTATAGCTCAACAGAACTATTTTAAAAATAGATTTTAGCTGTCCCTGATACTGTGGGCCTGTAATCCCAAAACTTTAGGAGACTGAGGCAGGAGGAATCAAATCTGAGCTCAGTCTGGACAGTTTAAAAAATCCTGTCTTAAAATTAAAAAATAAAAAATAAAAATGGACTGATGGCTGGCGAGATAGCTCAGCAATTTAAAGCATATGCTTAGACAAGATTAGGCAACTGCAGGGACCATGGTTTGATTCCCTGGCACCACATGCTGTACCAGCCCCACCCCCCAGGGAGCTAGCCACAGCATAAAAAAAGGGGAGCTGGGATGTAGCTCAGTGCAAAGTCCCTGGATTCAATCCCAAGCACCACAAAACAAAACAAAAATGGAAAAAATTTCATAATGGGTATCTTGGTTGCTTTTCTCTCATTGTTGAAACAAAATACCTGATGCCCCAAATTAAGGAAGGAAAGGTTTATTTGGAGATACCTTCTGAAAGAGAAGAGCAAAAACAGCTCAGGCCATTCTGTATGGAAGATTCTGGTCAGAGTTCAGAAGACCAGAAAACTAATAAGGAGCAAGCTCAAGAGATTTCTGCTGGTAAGGACTGCACTGGCTGCTGGAATCCAGATGATGTGTGTTATGGCTTGGCAGAAAGTTTGTCTGCACTTCACTTGTGTCCAGACTTTGTCTGAGACTGAGATTAAGGGTGACAGAGTACTTAATCGGGTGAAAGAAAATTCAAGGCAGGGGAATGTTGAAGTTGTGGTATAGCTATTGTTGGGGCTTTTAGCCAGATTTATGTTGCAAATCAGGAAGGAAGAGCCCAGTCAAATGATTTAAAATGTGAGTTTGGTCAGAAAGGAAGCTCTTGTAAAGTTATGAACTACAAAGATAGAGCAGTGGAGATGTCAGTTACTGAGAATGAACAGGAGACTAGAAAAGATGGCCTGAGGGCATCACAAGAAGCAGCAAGTCTGGGGAGTTACCTCTGTGGTACAAATTCTTGCCTGGAAAGCACAAGGTCCTGAGTTTGTTTTATTATTTATTTATATTATGGCCAGCTCAGTCTGCCATGGGGGTGGGGCTGGCACAGCATGTGGTGCCAGGGATTGAACCACAGTCCCTGTGGTTACCTAAGCTTGCCTAAGCAGTCACTTTAGACCTGAGCTAACTCACTGGCCCAAGGTCCTGAGTTTGGTCCCTGGTATAAAAAGGAGAAGGAGTAAGAGAAGAAGAAGAGGAAGAAGAAGAAGAAGAAGAAGAAGAAGAAGAAGAAGAAGAAGAAGAAGAAGAAGAAGAAGAAGAAGAAGAAGAAGAAACTCTCCACCCATTGCAGCCTTAAAACTACAAAAATGAAAGACTGCTTTGAGGAGAAAGCTGAAGAGTGCTATTTTCCATAATGGCAGTAGCTACACCATGTTCTAGAATGGCAGCAGCATAGGAAATTTGTTCCTCAGAATTGGATTCAGACTGTCTGGCGACTTGTCAAACCTAAGCATTTGACCTCTATAGTCAAGAGAGAAGAAAGCTTGGCTACTGTTCCAGGTGGCAGCAGACCTTGGTACCATTCACATGGTGCTGGTTTTAGGTGCATACAGAATACAAGAGTTGTGAGGTTAGGAAGGTTTCAGCCCCAATTTCAGAAGTCCTGGCATGCCAGGCAGTGTGCCCCTGAGAGGATAATGTGTGAAGCTGTGAAGTCTCCTACTTTTGTAGGAGACTACAAAAGTTTGGAAAAGCCAAGAATCTGGACCCTCTAGGAAAAGCTTTAAGGAGAGAGCAAAGCCAGCCCAACAGAGAAGGCATAGGAACTACAACTGCCAGTGGAGCAGAGTTACCCAAGCCACTTGGAACTCACAACCTGTCACAGATTGCCTCAGATACTGCACATGGAAATACAAGTCCTAATGTTTGTCCTGTTAGATATTAGACTTGCTTTGGTCCCAATCCTTTGTATTCACTCGTTTATAATTTTTGGAAGGAAAATGTTTATCTTGTGCTATTACATATTGAAAGTGTTTAACTTTTCATTTGTTCAGGGGTTTGCAGCTGAGAATTTACCTTACATCTTGGAGGAAACTTGGGACTTGGACTTTTCAGCAATGCTGAAACTTTTGGCAACTCTTAGAGATGGACTAAATGCTTTCTGCATACAGGGATGTACATGAGATTTTAGGGGACCAAGAACAGAATGTTATAGTTCTAATGTAATGTAATATTAATAGGTTTAGTACTGATTCTTTTTTTTTTTTTTTGTATCGGGAGTCGAACTCAGAGCCTTGCACTTATTAGGCAGGTGCTGTGCCACTGAGCTACATCCCTGGTCCAATACAGGTTCTTAAATATTGTTAAACCTATGTTATAGTGTTCAAGTTCTGAAATCATAAGAATAAGCATGTATGTGTATCTGGAAACTGGTTTAAAGAAAATGTACCTGATTGCCAAGTTCACATGGGGTGTATTGTAACAGTTGATACGCTCTTTCCTGACTTTGACAACGCTGAAAACTGTGCCTCTTGAAGCCCTTAGCATATATCCTTTTGCCACCACCACATGGTCCGGACTCCTCATCTTCAATCTGTATTTTCACACCCCACCCACCTTGTGTCCCTACACAAGGGTGACCTGACCTCTCATGTTTGTCTCTGCAAGACCTGCACACTAAAGACTCAGCCTCAGCTCCAGCCATTTTCAAGAAGCCTTGATTGGGTCTTCAAGTACATTTATTTCAGTCAATCATGGCGCTGTTTATGCAATAGTTTCAGGGTTTATGAGGGTACATTGCTATCTCTATCACTTGCTTTTTTTTGTCTTCACTCTGACTCTTACAGGAGGGGAAAAGACCAAATCAGTGCAATAATTTGTTCAACCAGAAATCCTTTTCCCTTTCAAACAGAAAGGGAACCTTTTTCCCTTTCAAACAAGCTCTTGAACACTTGAACCTAGAGATTTAAAGGACAGGTGGATGAAAAATTTGTCAAACAGGGAACAGACAAGAATTTCTCTGCAGCTGTTTGTGGTTGATTCTTGCTGGGCTTGACATACTGTAGGGTGTGAAAACAGCTAAAATACAATAAAATGTGATTCCTAAAAGAGCATAGGTGTGGGCCGGCGAGATGGTTCAGCGGTCTAAAGCACCTGCTTAGGAAAACTTAGGAACTGGAAGGACCACTGTTTGATCCCTGGCACCACATGCTGTGCCAGCCCCAGGGCAGGCTGAGCCAGCCATAATACAAAAATAAAGAAAGAAAGAAAGAAAGAAAGCAAGCAAGCAAGCAAGCAAGCATAGGTGCATTTTCTTCTTATGAAGTGAAAAGTCAGATTATTATAGATTTATGTTTATGGGCAAGAAAATTTAATTTTTGTTAAAAATAAAGCCTTTGTTTAAAAAAGTTGTTTGTAATATGGTATAATTTTTGTTTAAGAAAAAAATGAAAATATCAAAAGAAATTTGGAGGACCAGGGAGATAGCTCCATGGACAAGTGCCTGCCTGGCAAGTGCAAGGTTGTGAGTTCAAACCCTGGTCCCGCAAAAGAAAAAAAAAGAAAAGAAATTTGGAAAGGTAGATATCAAATGGTTTTCTTTGGGTGGAAGAATTATTGGTGATTAAACAAAAATAATTCCTTTTAATGCAAACTTTTTGTAACAAGCAATGTCATTGTTATCATCAGAAAGGTTTTTGTTCATTTTGGAAAACTCCCATAGAAATAGGGATATCAATTTGGTGCAAATGCAGATGGATCACTTTGGAGACAGCACAAAATTGAGCATTAAAAGGTGTTCTGTTTTGTTTTAAAATAAAGAGAGGATTGGCATGGGCGATGTCTACAGGGACTTTGAGCAGATGTGGGCTGAGCGACTGCAGTGTTTCAGGGTAAACATTATAAAAAATAAACAAATGAGCAAACTAATGGAATGTGATAGACAGGATGCTTGAGTAATTACTATAAATATTCTGACTTTTTTTTTTTTTTTGTCAAAGACTCGTAAAGGACTTTAACCTCTAGGACTGCTAATCTGGCTTCTATCACTGGGCGGAATTAGTAGCACTTTATGTTCAAAAATCATAAACACATGATTTGCCCTTGGTGTGCTCTGGCAATTGTGTTTTCTTTCCATGGAAATTTGTTATCTCATCCTGGGAATGGAAAATGGAAAGATTGGTGGTATCACACCTGTGGGGTTCTATAACCTTGAGATTTTCATATGAAGGTGAGAATTTTACCATGTGGGAACTCATTTGAGTTCTCACAGGGCCCATGCATTGGCCTCAGCTACATTCCCGATAAATAAAGTTCAGGAAAGATTCTGAATTCTAGGCACTTGGAAAAGCCTTGAGAATGAAGTTGATCCTGTTATTTGGTGCCCTTTTTGGGTATATCTACTGTCATCAAACATTTGTGGGGTAAGTTATGTTTTCTGGTACTTGTTTGAATTTTACCTACCTGATTAATGGAGACTCTCCTTACAAAATAATGAGTGGGTGTATTCAGGGCTTCCAGGATTCTTTTAGATTTTTGGGAGCAGAGTGGGGGAAAAAGAATAATCAAAGAACATCTGAATGATGTGGCAAGGATCTCCAATAAAGTAACTTTTGGTTGGGAATTAAAGATTGGATTGTAGCTGGGAGTGGTGATACATGCCTATAATCCCTGTAATCTCAGCACTGAGACTGAGGCAGGAGGAGTGCAGCAAATTTGAGCTACATAAGAGTCAAGGCTAGCCTGAACTAAGGGGGACCCTGCTTCACAAAAAGTAGAATTGCAATCCTTGACACACATGAACAGAACAGGACAAAGAAAAGTGTTCTTGTATGCTTGGAGAACAAAGGAAAGGTTAGTTGTTGTTGTTGTTTTTTTTATCAGGACTGAGAATTCTACTCAAGTGATTTTGAATGAAAGCCCAGTGGTGCTTGTGGGAGCTGACAAGCTCCAACTGGTGAGTGGGGCAGTTATTAAATAAAGTTAGTTCTAAGATCACAGATGGCAGTTCCTTCATCACCACTAAGTAAAAATAATTTCATTTTATTTTATTGGTTTTTTGAGACTGGATCTTACTATGCAATCCAGGCTAGACTCCAACTTGCTGTGAAGCCCAGGTTGGCCTTAAACTCACTGGAGTTACAGAAGTGTGCATCAGGCCCAGCCTAAATAGTCTTAAAGACAGGGTAGGCTATTTCATTGAACTGGTTCTATAAGCAAGAACCAGAAACATGTGTCCATAGATACTTCACTTTATCTTAGTGGGGTGTGACAGGCATGACTCTATTTTGTATAATAAATTGTCATAAGAGAACATACATAACCCCATTTCTCCATGTCCTTATTCATTTTTTTCCTCAGATGATCAGAATGAGGGGATGATGGACATTAGGGAGGATTGAGCCACTCGGCCAATTGCCAGTGTAAGGCTAGTCTGTCACCTCCTTCCAGCCTATCTGGGTTTTATCCTGCATGTTAGTCCCTGTCCGATGCTATTCTCCACCACCGTTGTTGGAGGAACCTCAGGAAGAGGGGAGGCCAGTGCTGTAGATTTCAGCCCAGCCCCTCCCCTTCCTTTCAGATGCATCCTTTTCTGAAGGGCTTTGCTTTATCTGTGAAGAGCTTTGGGCACCATTTTTTTTTTTTTTTTTTTTTGTCTGGAACCAGGGATTGAACTCAGGCCGTTGCACTTGCCAGGCAAGCACTTATTCTACTGAGCTACAGCCCCAGGCACTATTTTTTGAGAGTGTCACAGGGAACTAGTGAAGCCATCAAAGGAAATTGGTTCCAAAAAAGTAGGTAGTCAAAGAAACTTGGGAATCAGAGGGTTAATCAGATTTCTAGGACCTTTGACTAATTAGCATGCACTATAAATCCATAAAAGAGGATCTAGGTGGTTGCATAGATGGCAATTTTGTAAAAATTTTCAACCCTTTCCTTTTCTTTTTATTTTTTTATTTTTTGACTGAGCAACTCAAAGGACTACTTTTCCTTAGAACATGCATTAGGAAACATTAGCCTAATGGATTACTTCATCTAGGTCCTTCTCATTGTGAGGAGGACTCCTGGGAAGCCGAGCTTTAATCAAAAGTAATGAGGCTCAGATGCAAAAATTTTCAGACCATTTTGTCTACATGGATACTTAGAGGCAGAAGAGCTTTGAAAAGCGACCATTCTGTCATTTGTATATCCCACTAGAGTTCACCAGAAAGTGTGCAGTGGTTGCTTTAAAAAGATCTGGATTCTGGTCCCTGTCTAGGGCTCACTGCACCTATCTATGTTTCCCTCTGTACAAAGGGGTGGGATGTTGGCTTCCTTGGGAAAATGGGATAGAGGAGGAAAGGTTCTGTCCTCCAGGAAGGGGCTATAAAAATACAACTCTTTTACATTTTATCCAAACTCATTTGTAAGAATATGTATTTACTTTTTTTACTTTTTTTTTTTTCCTGTACTGGGGATGTCAGGACCTTGTGCTTGCCAGGCAGGCACTTATGTCACTGAGCTATATCCCTGGCCCTAAAAAAATTTCTTTTTGTTGGTTTGCCTTTTTTTTTTTTTTTTGTGGCTGTGTCAGCCCCCTCTGGGTGCAGGGCTGGAGTGGCATATGGTGCCCTGCAGTCCCTGACCTGTCTAAGCTTTCCTAAGCAGGCGCTTTAGACCACTGAGCTATCTCACCAGCTCCTATTTTTGTTTTTTGAGACATGGTCTTGCTATGTAGTTCAGACTGGCTGTGAACTCACTATAAAGCTCAGGCTGGCCTTGAATTCTCAGTGAGCCTCCTACCTCAGCCTCTTGAGTGCTAAGACTATAGGCATGTGCCACCATACCCAGCTAAAAAGATCATTTCCTTCTTTTTTTTTTTTAGACAGGGTCTCACTATGTAATTCAGGCTGGCCTTGAATTCACTTTGTAGTCCTGCCTGGCCTTAAACTTGAACTCCCAGTGATTCTCCTGAGTGCTAGGATTATAGTCATGTGTTACCATCCCCAATCACGAATGGGTTTTGGAGATGAAACTCTTATGCCTTTTGGTTGCAAAAATAAGAACAAAGAAAAGGCAGAAATAAATAAATAAATAAATAAACCAACCCCAGAACACCTCAGGTCTATCCAGATGTGAATTCAACTTCTCTTACAAATATGAAATTAATTATTCCACTTTAAAAACATATTTTTCTTTCTGAAAAACAACAAACAAGTTTTAAAAGCCAATGGTTTATAAGCAGTAAGTGTTATCTGACAAATACTGAGTAGCTAAAGGAAAAGTAACCATAACGACAAGCTTCCTGCTAGGTGCAGGCACACCTCTTAATTAGTATTTAGATAGCATTTCCTTGGAAGAAGTAAAGCCATTCTGTCACCTCCTATTCTGGATCAGTATATGATTTATCAGTTTCTGCACTGTCAAAGAGATCGTTGCCTGTTGTGTCCATTGCTTTTATATAGAGGCTACCAGAAGCAAAAAGCAGTAGGAAAGAGTGTCCAGTTTTTGCTTAATGTCGTGTCTGTGGTTAATATTCTTTAGAGACCAAGTTCTTGAGATCATCCCATATAATGAAGAACAAATTAAAACTCTGGTGCAACTTGAGGCTGAAGAACATCTCCAGGTATTTGTCCCAGGCTTCTTTTGTTTCCCAGGGTTACTACTCTACTTAGACACCAGGAGCTGATAGTGTTGTTTTTTTTTTTTGTCAGAACTAGGGATTGAATTCAGTCTTTTGCACTTGTCAGGCAAGCACTTATTCTACTGAGCTATCTCCCTAGCCCCTCTGACAGTGGTTTTAGTCTTTTTTAAAAAGTTTTTTAGAAAATTAGTACATGTTTACAATAATGACTATGTTCTTCCTATAATGGTACTTATATGTAACACATCCCAATTCTTTTCTTACCACCTTACTCCCCCTCCCCCCACATCTCTTAGTCCTTGTCTCAGTCCTTTTTTTCTTGCTGGGACAAAATACCAAACACCCAAAGTTAAAGGAGGAAAGGTTTATTTAGCTCACTGTTTGTATAGGTTTC
Organism: Capromys pilorides; assembly: GCA_004027915.1. Taxonomy (NCBI): domain Eukaryota; kingdom Metazoa; phylum Chordata; class Mammalia; order Rodentia; family Capromyidae; genus Capromys; species Capromys pilorides. Next base: position 11,462 of record PVKN010022117.1, read on the forward strand.
AGTCCACAATCAAGAGGCTCCAAAGTAAGGGGGCGTGGCAGACGGGCATTGCAGTGGAGAAACAGTTTGTGGTGAGCAGAAGGTATCAAAGCAACAGGCTACTTAGGGTGGGCAGCACTCACATCCTCAGTCCTGTACCATGAATCAATCCCAACATCACGCACTCTAGATCCAGCCACCTCAGAGAAAGCCCCACCCCGGACTGCATGAGGCTTTGGGGAAACAGGCAGATGAAAGTCATGAAAGTTTCTTTCCCTTTTTTCGAAAGATTTATCTTGAATCCTCTGATAGAGTGTGAGATCCCAAAAGCCTGAGCTCTAGTGCCATTACATAACCCTGGACAAGGCACCTACCTTGCTTGAGACTCATTTGTCCATTCAGACAAATGAGGATGAGTATATGACTCTATCTCGAGGGTATATTGTAAAAATGAAAAGAAGGTGTTTTTATTTTTTACTTTGTATGTGTTTAGTACAGGGTCTACAGAGTCTCACTACACAGATCAGACTCATAGTGATCCTCCTATTTTTAGCCTCCCAAATTCTGGGATTACAGGCACACGTCACCATGCCCAGTCTCATTCACAGTCTCAGCTTGCCCTGGGAGTGGGGGCCAGCATGGCATGTTGGGGATCAAACCCTGGTCCCTGCGTCTGCCTAAGCAGGAGCTTTAATTCACTGAGATATCTGGCCAGCCCTGAAAAGTTTTGAATGTGAAAATTGTTTTGAAAAATTGTAGAACACCTTGAATGCATTAGTTTCTTTCTAAAATAATTCATAGTATTAATATCCTATTAGGAGGGGCCGGCAAGATGGTTCAGCGGTCTAAAGCGCCTGCTTAGGAAAGCTCAGGCAACTGCAGGGACTGCGGTTCGATCCCCAGCACCACATGCTGTGCCAGCCCCACCACCAGGGCAGGCTGAGCCAGCCACAAAGTAAATAAGTAAGGAAACAAACAAACACAACAAACAAATAAATAAATAAAATTTTTTTTTTAAAAAAATATCCTATTAGGAATGAATTGGATCACTTGGGTGCCAGGTTATTTTAAAAAAGAGAAACTGCTACAGTTTTAAATAATCTTTTGCTTTGCCAGTTTTATTATCTAGCCAGGGACAGGGGAAGCAAATATGATAAAGCGGCTGATACGTAGATATTTAAACACTTATTGCCATATCATAGTAATTCCACAGTGATTCTGGTTTTATGGGGTCAAAACAAACTAGGTAGCAAATTGATTTCTTGAAATCCATCAACGCTGAGCCATTCATTTTGCCAGAATAACCCACTCATTGTCTTGGTTTTGCCTTTTGTCCCTTTCAGCTTGATTTCTGGAAATCGCCCACTACCCCTGGGGAGTCAGCCCATGTCCGAGTCCCCTTTGTCAGCCTCCAAGCAGTCAAAGTTTTCTTGGAGTCTGAGGGAATCGCTTATTCCATCATGATTGAAGATGTCCAGGTAACTTTGCCATAGATCTGCCTTCCAGAGACTGACTGGCCCAGGTGAACTGAAGGCCCGCCCCCTTCAGTCCTTGAGTACTCTTTGCAGAGAAAATTTCTGTGGCTATCACTATGGTCTCCTAGCAGAGTGAGCTGCCCCTGCAGGGTGAGTAGGGTGGCACTGTCTCCCTTTTGCTTTAGGCACAAGTGGAATATGGTCACAAAGAACTGGTGGGTTAGAATAAAAGAGAGACTGTAATGTGAAGTATACAGGGCAACCTGAGGGGGATTAGCCAAAATAGGGAGACAAGCTGTTTAATCTGAGGTTAACTCAGAAGGGTGGGGTGAGCTGCGGCTGTGCCTGCGAGCCCTTCCCACGCTATCATTCTGTACCTGCAGTGTCTGGCGGGCTGCATGCCCACTAACACCCCAGCCCCTTACAGAGTGCTTGCTGCCGGAATGAGGGGCACAAAGCCCACAAGGCAAGGAAAGGAAAGCTTGGTACTGGAGACTGCATGTCACCATTTCTTCACCTTGTAGGTCGAAAGGCATTGCTACCAACTAATCCTGCACAGAGTTGTTTTATTTTAGGTTCTATTGGACCAAGAAAATGAGGAAATGCTACTTAATCAGAAAAGAGAAAGGAGTGGTAGCTTCAATTTTGGGGCCTACCATACCTTGGAAGAGGTAGGTTTTTCAAAATGAACACTGAAACAATGGGCCACTCTTTCCTCAGGTGACAATGCCACTACTTCTATGTAATTTAATGTTCTAGAAATCATTCTCTTATTATTTCCTAACCTCTCCAAGTTTCTCTAGGATTTCATAGCCAATACGAATCACCTGCTTAATGTAGAACCTGAAGTCCACCTGTCAATCAGAATCACAGTTATTTTAGAAGAAGGGTCCAGAGCATCTTAAGTGAGCTCACAAATAGCCCTCTCACTCCCTTTTCCACCCTCTTGTTATGAGAGTTTTGAGTCAAAAAGTCCCAGCTCCAGGGATCTTAGCAGACCAGGCTTGGTCTTCTGTTTCAAAATTTCAATACAATTGAGGTGAAGAGCAGAAAAGGAGCTTTAATCTGCACAGCTATGCAGGAAGCACAGAGTGGGTCAAGATGTCCTCAAGAGGCTACAAACTTTGGAGTCCTGTAGAAAAGGGGAGCAAAGGCAAGGGCCAGGGTTTGCACAGCTGGTAGTGTGGATACTGCTCGTCAAGTCATGGTCTGGTTAGTTAGTATTTCAGGGGTTCTATGAGATCCTGGGAAGGCCATCGCTACTTGAGGAAGCAACTGGTTCTCACTGTGAGAAGCCAGCTCCTGCTTTGGGGTAGGGACAGTCCCAATTCCCATCAAGAGGTTGTTCCCACTTTTGGGGTGGTCTCATCTCGGGGTGGTGTGCAAGTGTCTGCTTTTCCTGGAATCCCAGGTAACTATAAGTTTAGGACAATGATTTCTAGTCATTGATCCCTGGGGTCTGGAACTGGATGTTGTAAAAGATGACCATCTGATGTCCTGGCAGACCCTGAAAAATAGGTATTTCTGTCTTGGTACCCTTGCTGCCTTTGTGAAGGCGGATGAAAGAGCCTGGATAGGTAAATGTAGGCTAATAATCTTTGTAATATTCTGTAAGTGGTTAAACATGCACACTAGCAGATCTGGGCAGTGATCTGACTGGAAGCATTAGGTAGTGAGGAAGACACAAAATGGTGAAAGATGCCGAGCTTTATCCTGCTTTTAGTTCCCCATCTGGCCTCTGCCAGCCCAGGTTCCAAGTCCCTTTCTGACCAGCAGGGTCAGCTCTTGGGAGACCTGTACTTCAGGACTGCCATCAAGAGTGGAATCAGGGGTCACTCTTGATATTTCTGGCCTCTGAGCCATGACGCGGTCTCTCAGGCCGCCCAGGACTGAAGGCTGAGGGGTAGCGAAGTCTGTGCAGTCTCTGCTGTTTTTCCTGAGTTACCTCAGTCCTTTCCTTCATCTGGGTCACATGATGCTAGCTGGACACCCTGGTAGCCCTGCATTTAGCTCTGTGACATGGGGCAATGCTTGGGGCCCATGGGGATCTACTTACACTAATGGGAATGGGGATGGGGGGGCCTGTGTATCTGAATATGTCTATTTTGGGGTTCAGAGGCAAAGTAGGGAATAGAAAAGAGCCAAAGAGGCTGTATCTGTCAGCACCAATCCCCATACCAGCAACTTTAAAATCTAAAGCGTTCCCGAATTGTTTTTCGCCTGGTTTATTTAGTGGTGCAATCTGCTCTGACTGAAACTTCTTTGGGGCAAAAGTCTGCCCTGACCTGACTTGAGGATTTGTTTCACAACATGCTTGAGGATGGAGCCACCTCAGATGTGTATACACAATATATGCTTT
>PVKN010022118.1:0-15270 GCA_004027915.1 Capromys pilorides
TTGCTTGACCAGTTTGCTCTCTGTGAAAGCCTGAGAAAATGCTTTTTCTATAGGTGACTCTCCTTAGACACACTATACATCATCAATCCCTTTCTTCTGTGGCTCCATAATTTCCTTAAACAGAAAATTTGGTACACCACTGAGTTATAGGATGTTATAGCACAGGTTCTCTTATGTCCTGAGTCCTTACTGACCTAATGGTCCTAAGAACATCCAACAGGTTTCTTTTTCCACACTGAGCATAGCAATGTATAACACTAAAACTATGCCTGGAATGCCTGTCATTCTGGTCTTTTAGATGTGTGCTACTAATGTAATTTCAGTTATTGATATGCTCCCTCTCAAGTAAATGGTTGTTTTACAAGAAAACAAAAAATGGTATTAAAAGAGAGTAAGATACAAGGAAAAGTGCCATCGGATTGATTGGTTACAATTTTGCATATGCTTAGATTTCTAAATTTCTGTGTAAAAATGTGTAACTGCTTTTATGATATTCTATAGGGATTTATTAGAATATCAATAATTGATATACTGATTCAAAGTTAAGTCAAAGATATTTGATATTTAGAAAGACAGTGATATTAAGCTCAAGTACGTATGTTATAAAGTAATAGTATCACTAAGCTTCTCTTCTGGATGGTTAAGAACATAAGTTTATAGACCAAGAATTAAAGAAAAAGAAGGGCTACAAGGATAGCCAATATTGTGACTCTATAATTTTTAAGAATATTCTTAGTTCTTTTAGGGCCTGATGCTATGGAAAGGGAAGAATTGGTTTAACTTTCCCTGCTCCCAATTTTTAGGTTTCCTTAGCTATGATAATGCCCAAATAGTTCGCCTCAAGCTGCTAAGTTGCACCTTCAATCTAGAGACCTTATAACCTTTATCTGTCAGAAAATTTAGTAGAGCAGAGTACCTTGGATGAGGAGTTCTTCTGAGGGGACACAAAGTAGTACATCATCTATATACTGCGAGGCTGCGACTTGAGAAATTCAAAATGTGCTAAATCATGGGAAAGCACTTGCCCCAAAAGATGACTGTCTCTGAATCCTCAAAGAAGCACAGTCCATGGAAGTTAACAGGCCTGGTTGTGAGGATTTTCCAATGCAAATATATAAATAAACACACACACATACTGGGAACTGGCATGTGAGTAATACAAAAGGAGACGTTATTTAAATCTAACACTGAAAACCAGCACATGTCTTCTGGTATCTGAGAAAAGAGAGTATATGTGTTAGGTACTACAGGGTGAGCTGGCAGTACTGCCTCACTTGTCAGTCTAAGGTCTTCTACCAAGCTCTAGTCTCCTTTGGGATTTTTGCTGATTTTCTTTCATGGTACTAGGAATTCAACTATGATCTTGTGCTCTCCAGGCAGGTGTTGTGCCGCTAAGCTATGCCCTGGTGCCCTCTGCTTGGTTATTACGCTTGCGGCCAGCAATCTTGCTGGACCATCTGGTAGGTTGGGTCTGCTCCCTGGGGCCTTTTCCTGGGGGATCATTCCAACTTCCAGGCTCACCTTTGCAATTAGGGAATTGCTCATGGGGGCTCTTACAGCAGTCTCTTTTAAAGTGCCCTGAGTTTCCACAGCGGTTCCAGGGGGGTTTAGTTGTGGATCTCTTCTTGGAGTCCAAGTATCAGATTTAGATTGTATTCTCTTTAAGATCACAATCAAAGCAGTTGCTTTCTTTGTTTTCTTCCTTTGATCTCTTCTTGGTCTTAGTTATAAATACTGATGGGGCAATTTTCACTATCACATAAGTCACTTGGAAGAAAAGCCGTCTTCATTAGATTTTTGCTAATATCACATGTTGATTGTCTTTAAGAATCATCTTTCCTTCTATGAAATCAGGAGCCAGGTATATATATTTTATCATATATCTTTTTGCAAATGGTCTAAGAAGGTAGAGGAGCTATCACCTTTCACTGCATGAATAGATTTGAAGGCTGTAGTTCTTGTCCCTCTTAGACCTTCAACAACACATGTCTGAAAATGTCTCCTTGTTCAATCTCCCTTCTGGTTGATAGGACAGGAGTCCTGGGTATGGACTTCTGGGGACCCAGTAGGACCTGGCTGCTCCTCTGGCTACTGGGCCATCTCACCTTCTGAAGTTAACAATACACTCACCTCCAAATGTGTCAGCAGCTTGTCATGCAGCTTGCTGTTCATTAAGATTCATTGTTTGATAAGATTACCACTACAGTGCTTGCATTGGCTGCATATCTACTGAAAAAGTAACATTAAGTCTTTCAGGCTAGTTCAAAGGTCTGAATTAAGTCCTTCAAAGACTAATAGGTTCATGTGAAAACTTTCCTATATCTTATTTTTGTTCCCATATCTTATTTATTTGGTACAGTCTTACTAGGCAGCTTGAACTTACAGTGTTCCTCCTGTCTCAATCTCCCCAGGAATGGGATCACAGGTGTATGACACTATGTGCAGTTTCAGTGGCTAGCATGGGTTTCCGGTGCTGGCACAACATGTGATACCAAGGGTCGAACTCAGGTCTTTGTGGGTCCTTATGCTTGCCAGACAGGTTCTCATACTTGTCTACCAGCCCAGTCCCCCTATATCTTGTTTGATCTGCTTTAGATCACATGAACATGGGTATAGTCAAATTTGTCATTTACTCCCTGATCTTTATATGTACATTTTGAACACAAATATGGATTATTTCTCAATGCAAAAAAGTCTGAACAAGGTAATTATGACCATTTATTGTCTCTTTTACAGTATAATTATACTTTTGAAATGGTATCATAATCAAGATTTCCTTTTCCATTCCATTTTGGTTCTAGGTTAGGCAGACCATCTGTGGGTACAGAAAAATACAAGTAGCCTTCTTTCAATATGTAAAGGTTGAATATGTCTCAGTACTTAAGAATACATTTGAAAGGAGGACATTTTCACATTGTTCATCCCACTTCCTTCCAATGGTCCTACTGGGGACTCCAAATTTTCTAGGAATGATATCAGGAAGCTATTCCCCAGAATCAAAGAACAGAGGCTAAGAGTAGGAAATTTTATGAAAGGAAAAAATAGCTCCTGCCTAAAGAGGGAATGGAGATCTAGAAAGTGGATTTTCTGGTTCTGAAAAATTCTAAATTACAGTTTATTCCACGCAATACAGTTAATGAAATCTTCCTTTAGAGTCACGTCGCGGAAATTTCTTATAGCTGTAAAACGTACTTTCTATAAAAATAAACTTTATATGATGTAAATGTATTCCACAAAGAAAGGATAAAGTTGACGGAATTTCATAAAGCTAAGATAAGGGTATTATATTTTAAATGTTAATCATAAAGAAAAATGCAAATATTATTAGACAAATTGTTTGCAGGTTAGTTTTGCATGCTCTTCCAGTTTATATTCAAGGTGATAGGCAACTGCCTGCATATTTCCTTCCAAGGAGCTTGTTCCTACTTCAAGTGTTCCTGCAGAATGACGACATATGAATAGGGCTAAAAAGTAGTCAAACCCTTTGTCTCTATATTGTGTAGAACACAAATAGATTTAATATCACTATTGGCTTTGGAATTAAAAGAACTTTTTTTTGATGGGTTAAACATCATTAAGAATCATATTGGCTCCTCAATACTGCTAGCAAGATGATTTCTGATTTGCAATTTTAGGCAAATTATATATAAATGAAAAAGTTCAGTAATTATGCACAAGAACTATAAACATCACCTTTCAATTAATTGCATGAGGGTTATGCTCACAACAAAGAGTCTCAAGAGGGTCAGCAAGATGGCTCAGTGGTCAAAAGCACCTGCTTAGGAAAGCTTAGGCAACCATAGGGACCACAGTTCCATTCCTGGCACCACACGCTGCACATCCCTACCACCAGGGCAGGCTGAGCCGGCCATAATATACACCAAAAAAAAAAGAGTCACAAGAAAAGAAATTTGAAGGGTCTAGGGAGATAGCTCAGTAGAACAAACACTTGCCTGGCCAGTGCAAGGGGCTAGGAAGACAGCTCAGTAGAATAAGCACTTGCCTGGCCAGTGCAAGGGCCTGAGTTCAATCCCTGGTTCCTCAAAAAAAAAAAAAATTTTTTTTTTAACAAAAGACAAGGCACTTAGATTTTTTTCTGCATTTGACTTGCACAGTGGCTCTCCTGGCTATTTCAAAAACCTCCCTTATTCCATCTTTTGTCTTTAGTGAACACACCATAGACCCCAAAGCACCAATCCTGCTTGCCATATCTTTGACTCCTTCAGCTTTTTCTGGCTACTGCTTCATCTTGGATGACTCCCGCACTTTGTGCTCATTGTTTGAAGAGCCTTCTTGTACCTAACCAGCTAATGGGTACAATGGGACAGACAGGCTCCACTTCTGGCATTCATTTATCTAGGATGTATTTCAAACTGTCAGGGCTGTCAGTTGAGAAGCAAATGAGTATAACATCCACATCAGCAAAGGAGAGAGGCCTCAGCTGATAATCTTCCCGTCCAACTGTGGCCCACAAAGCCAACTCTTCCTGCTTTCTGGCTAATTCAATATCCATAGTTCACAAACACCATGGAACCATACACTTCTGCAGAAGGCTGACCACTAAGAGAACCAACAGAGGGCAGTGGTCTTTGGGGAGTCATCATCTAGGGAGGGCAGTGGTGGGAGAGCAAGAACAATTTTATACTCCACCAAAGTTGTCCTATTGTTTAGGGAATAATGATATGGAAAATGTTTGTTCCTGTTTGTTACAGATGCATTTTTTTCCCAAATGTTTGAAAACCAATTGTTTGACTCTATGAATACGAAACCCACAGACACAGAGGGCTAGTTGTATCTGAGAGAGAAAATTATGTTGTTATGAACCGTAAAATCCATGGTTATCAATTGAATTTCAGTAAATTTGTTTCTGAACTTATTTCCTTTATGCATAAGATACGATCACCACAAAATCAATTTCTAGCAAACCATAGAATATGCACTGGATTGAAAGTGTCAGTATCATTAAGATTTTTTGATTATCTGTTTATTTCATAATGGACACCTAAATCGTATTTTGTACAAAAATAGTTTCTACTATTTTAGATCAAGGCTTATGAATTATTCTGTACTAAAATATATTTAAAAATTATAGTACTGGCATACCATTATATTAAAGCCTGACATATTTGTTTTTACATTTTATAAGGTTAAGGGGCCTTATGGAATAGAATGTGGTCTATGTTAAAAAATGTCCCATGTGCAGCTGAAAAAAAAAAAGTGTATTCAGAAGTGGTTAGGTGGAACACCCTGTATATGTCCACTAAGACCAGTTGTTCACAGTTCTGGTTCAGTTCTGCTACCTCTTTGATAATTTTTTGTCTGTTTAATCTTTTTGGGATAAAGGGGTGTTAAGGTCTCCAGTTAAGATTGTGGTATTGGATATTAAGATTTTTCATGTCCATTAAGATTTATCTTCTATAGCTGGGGGCTCCTGTGTTGGGTCAATTTTTTCACTATATCTATTAGAGTTCTAATTTTACTCCACTGTAAATGGAGAGTTTAATAATGCTAAGCAAAATTATAGAAACATTTTTATTTAAATACTAAAGGGCTTCTGTCAAAGATATATGAAAATTTCTAAGTGGTTATAAGACCATTGAACTATTAGTATTGACTATGTTTTTAAGTAAAGAGATCAAAGTTGAAATAACAGTGTTTAATAAATTTCAATTGTTAATCATTGGATTTTCTAAATGTGTTGAGTTCACAGGAGACCTATTTTCCTTGTGTTTTTCATTATAACTAAAGAACATATATCTCTTATAAAACTTATCTCAAATTACTGGGAAAATAAAAAAGAAAGCAATTGTGTTTTATTTATATTAAAAATATTACTTTTCTGATTTTTTTTCTTTTTTTGTACTGGGGATTCAACTCAGGACCTTGTGCTTGCCAGGCAAGCACTTATTCTACAGAGCTATCTCCCAGCCCATTTCATATTTTAAAATTCAACAAAAAGTATTTTATTGACAGATCTCTCCTCTTTTAATTTATAGTATTGGGTACTTTTTCCCAGCTGACAGGAAAGCAAGTGAGACACAAGACAATGTGCCTTTCCCTCCCTCGCACTGGACCCATTAGTGCCTACAATAGTAAGTAGAGCATAGTGTGAGTTCAGTAAACTTGTGTCCAATAAAAAGTTCAAATAATGTCTCCTGCACATAAAATTCAGCTCAGATTTAAGAACAATTAAGTAGTTGGCACAAAACTCTTGGGTAGTTCTGATTTTACTGAAGATGATGTATTTGAAATAAAGGATTTATACTGGTGGTCCTCAAAAAAAAAGGAATATTTTTATTAACTGCCAAAATTATATGATCTCTTAGGAGTAAAATAGAAAATTTGCTTAGAGTTTAAAATAGCAAAGATATCTATATTATTTTTTTAAAACTAGAAACAACCAAATGTATGCATCACTTTATACTAAACTAATTAGTTTGTTCCAGATGAGAGATCACATTTAAAAATGTTTCTTTTACCTCATGACCCATTGTTCCCGACATGGTTCTTTTATTGTTGATTTTAATCTGTTTTCTTTTGCCACACCAGTCTGTCACAGATAACTCATGCTCAGTGGAACTTTATGAACATCATAATTCTAAAACCTGGAGTGTCCAAGAGCAAAGCAAGGAATTTCAGGAGAGCACAGCTGCCAGATAAGGTTGAGAGTGGTGGATCTACTTGGCCACCCCACCTGGCAGTATCTCCTCCACTCCTATCACGGTGGCATCAGTGAAATAGCAGACCCAATCCGACCCAACTACCACTTACTAAGCCCCACCACCAATACTGTTAATTTGGAGATTAAGTCTCAACTTCATAAAACTTGGGGGTTCTGGGCATGGTGGTGCATGCCTGTAGTCCTACTATTTAGGAAGCTGAGCCAGGAAGATGACTATGAATTTGAGGCTGCTTGAGGTAACATAGTGAATTCAATGCCAGCCTGCACTAAAAAGCAAGGTAATTCTGTGTTACCACTAATATATTTATGTATTGGCACAAATCTATCTCATAAATGGATTTTAAAATGTATATCATAAACTTATATGCAATAAATATATTCACATTATATTAATCCTTTGGTTACACTCAGATCAATGTGTTTCTATAAACCATACATGGAGAAAGGTTGTGCTAAACTATATTTCTATATGCAGAAGAATTAAATGAGATTCCAATTATTCACCATAGATAAAATTTATGTCAAGGTAAACTAAATCCTTAAATGTGAAACCTAAAATATGACACTATTAGAAGACAGTAGGAAAGACTAATATAGACAAAGAATTTAGAATGACATGGAAAAAGCATGCAGACAAAAGGAAAGCCAGACAAACAGGACTCCATGTAACAAGATACTGTGCAACAGAGGAGACAACAGAGAAGAGAGCTGATGTGAAGGACAGAGGATGCAGTCTGCGAACGATTGAATGACAAACAATTAAGATGCACAGCAACATAGGAATTCCAAAAACTCCATGATTTCAACAGCAAAACAAATAGTCAAAAAAAAAAAAAGCATGCAAATGAACTGAAGAGACATTCTTCAGAAGAAGACATGCAAGTTGTCAAAATACATAATCATCAGTGAATGCAAATCAGAGTCACATGAAGAGAACAACTCACTCAATTTATAGTTAAAATAATGTTAAAAAATGACATGTTTGAGAAATGTCAAATGGGAATTCTTATACCCTTCTGATGGGAATATAATGCAGTAGGGCTCATAGGACTAAAACGGAAGCATCTCGTAGTTCCTAGAAGGGAGGGCAAGGGGAAAAATACCATATGACCCATAGTAAATGGGTATGTATCCAAAGACAATAAGGCCCATCTGCATGCTAATATTTGTTGTAGCACTGCTCACAATAAGCAAGATATGAAGTGAACCATTTTATCAATGTACGATTGTACTAATAAAGGAGCTGTATGTACACAGTGGGATACTGTTCAGTTATAAAAAATGAAATACTATCACTTGTGGCAACACAGTTGGGTGGAAATGGAGGAGAGTATTTAAAGAAATGAACCAGAAACAGAAAGATAAATGCTGCACATGCTTGTCGTTATGTGGAAGCTATAAAATACGGATCTAATAAAAGCAAATTTAGGAGTAATATTCACTAGAGAATACAAAGGAAGGAGAAATGGTAGAGAGTAGCTGCTTAAGAAATATTGAAATAAAGAAAGAGATACATTGTAGTCTTCTATATCAGAGCAGTGTAACTACAGTTTGCAACAATGTGTTATATATTTTTAAAAGACTATAGAAGACTTAAAGCAAGTCATACATGTTTGAGGAGATGGAAATTCTAATTACCCCAGCTTTATTGTTGCACTCTGCACCTGTGATGAATTACTGAACCACTCTTCATGAATAGCCAGCTCATGTGTCAACTAAAGTAAAAGTTATAAAACAATTTAACCAAATGTTTTGTTTCAATTTCTGATGAAATAGATACAAATATTTTATAAACATCATCTATTACTTTTCTTTATTTGCATTTGAAAACCCATCTTCCTGCTTCATCTTTCAATGCACATCCTCTTTGGTCTTACAACTCAGTTTATCTGCCAAGGCCCATAAATCACTGCAAAATGTCATTTATAGGCAGTGCTCTGAGAGGGCAGGAGGGAAGATTTTACTCAGCAGTCACAGTGTGCTCCATCCACGCTCGATGTTTGGTATTCAATTCTCAGTGCTATCCAGTGCGGTAGGTAAGGTTACTGCAGTTTTACAGATGAGAAAACAGACTCACAATCGTTAAATAATTTACTAAGATAACACAACCAGTAAGTGACTGATTTGTGTGTGTGTGTGTGTGTGTCTGTCTGTCTGTTTGTGTTACTGCACATTTCTAATTTTACCCAAATATTAACTGCAATTTATTTTTATAAGGCTTTAAGCAGAAATATTATTTCTCTTTATATGATGCTGTGTTGTTTTTAATCCCGTGATTCAGTGTTCCTTTAGTCCACTTAATCTCTTTTTGGTTTAGCATTTTCTACACAGATTTTGAACCCTGACAAGTGAAGTATTCTTCACTACTTTTACATAGGTTCTCAAATCAATCTTTAAGTACTTCCTGTGCTGCTTGGCTTTCTAAAAAAAAAATAGCAAATACCTTAAGGGCAGATACATTGTTGTTGATACAGTGGATACTGCGGAATGTACATAGGTATCACCCAAAAATATGTCTTGTGAATGGCCAGTGTTTTGGTTAAAGTAACTTGAGAACAAGTCTAAAATAATGTTGAACTTCCCGTTCTTAAAAGCATGAAAAAAATTCTTCTATGTCTTCAGTATTACACAATGGACATATCATCAGTTAAAATATCAAGACTAGGACTTCGGACTGAGGAGAAATCAGTAAAAGCAAATCTTCTAGTCTCACCGTTATGTTCTTAGCCATTTATCCACCTTCGCTTCTGTAGGTTTGCGATTTCATTGTCTTATGAAGGCTCTCATCAGAAATGAAATTTGCAATGCATACATTTATTTAGGTTTCCATCAGTGGCTGTTATGCTGCACATTGTTGCCTTCGACATAGTTATTCAGATTACAGATAAAAGCAAATAAAATTTGTCAAAGTAAAATATTTAAGCATTAAGTGCTAATAGAAAACCTTCAAAACACCAATAGAAATTAGTAGTACAATCATTTAGCTATCCTGTGCACATTGTATAAATTTTTATGTTTATTTCCTACTGAGCTCTCCTACATGAATTTCAATTCTGAGCACCAGACATTAAGGAAGAAAAAACTCTGAGAAAATTGCAGAAATATTTCATCCATTACAGAATTTATGAGCTAAGAACAAATCTTAAAATATGTAGTAAAGAAAAATAAATTTTAATTTTGTTAAAATAGTGTACACTCAGAATTTCTATAATCACAAAACTTCTGTAAAGTTGTGATTACTGAATATAACTGGAGACTTAGAAAACATAAAGTGGAGCATAAGTCTCCTTTTTGTAAGAATACATTTCATTAGTCTCACTGCAAAAAATCTATTGACAATTTTCAAACTGTCAGCTAAAGAATCTACTTAAACTTATTAAAAAATAACTTGTATTAATGAGAGGAGGCAATGGCATCTTTGCACCATGTGATTCACCTATTGATGAATTCAGAGTTAAACGTGGTATCATGGTGAGCTCTGGTTAGATACTGGTCACTGGGGCATGCTCTAGGAGACCGAATTCTTGTCTTTGGTTCCCAACTTCTACCCTGGGCTCCAGTCTATCAGAAGATGAGCACGGCTTTCTCCACTGAGCCTTGCTTCTGTCCTATCTTTGCCGTGGATCCAGCCTAACATAGATTGAAAATAAGCCTCTCCTTGAATTCACGGGAGTTGGGTGTTTTGTTCCATAAATGACAAAGTGATAAGACATTTGGCATGGTGGAGTTTTTCAGTAAGTTTCCATAACACCGAACCTGCCACAATTTTTATCTGTGAAATTATGTTTTTTACTATCTTTCAGCAAGCTGCCCTTCTATACAATCAAAATAGCAGTGACACCTTCATATGGGTAATGTGACATTTACAGGAATTAAGTAATGTCAAAGTATAGCAGTACCTGACATACATAAAAATATATTCAAACATCATTATCAGTTTATTGTGACTTTTTATTGTAAAGAACCAATCAAAGGCCTCATTTTTTTAAATTTATGCTTCTCATACACATCCACAAGAAAGAAATATTGTCTCTTACTTCCCAATTGTGGATCATTGTGAGTATGCAGATATTTTTCCAGATTGTTTATGCTAAGCATGTAAGACCTTTCACCTGGTATCATAAGGTCTCCTATAATATTGAATGCAGGATGACTCATTTTCCTTGATAGGCAGTAAAGAATGCATTAAATTGGATCATGCTGACCTACTTTAATACATTATTTATAACTGAAACATTTACTAAAATTGAACTATTTCTTTTCTGGCCAAATATGATCCCTTCAGCTCTTCCATCTGATGATCTATTTTGAGTAGTGTCTTGACAAAAGTTTTAATATATTCATGAGTGGCAGATGTGTAACTATTGTCTTGTTTTAAAATCTCTAAATTTGCATGGCCATGAATTATCTCAAGATTCGAATCTTCTAGTGCTACTCTACCTGAAGCTTCTTCTCATCTTGAAACTGAGCAGCATTTTTCCCAGATTTTCTAACCCAGAGCAGACATTGCTCTCATATAAACTTTTCCCCTATCCCTAGCTACACGGAAGGGATTCTGGGAAATGGGGCAGGGCATAGGAGTAGAATCGCTATGCTGTGGAGTCCCTTGCAGAAACACTTAAATTCATTGATTTACAAATCTATTGCTAGAAGTTTTCTCTACTGCTCCCCAGTGAACCACATGAGTGTGACAGCAACTTGCTATTATAATGTTTTCTCTTTGCCTCCCAGGAACTGTAATTCTTCTTACAGCGTAATGCAGAGACAATTTTCACTTGAGGCTAATTTTGTGGCGACCCAGACTCATTAAGATGTTTGGTAAAATAAAATATACACCTAATTCTTTTTGGAGAAAAAGCCTTGCTGACTTAGAAGACAACCTTACTTGTAAGTGGAAATTTCTTTTATTATTTCATTGACTATTCCAATGTCATTATTCTTGTGAATAATGGTTTGAAAGGCCACTGTGAGGCCTTCAACAGTTTAATCACTATTATAGAATGCATTGTAGAGGTGTATAATATCAAAGATAACTACATCATGGGTGAAAATATTTCTCTAAAATTAGAATAGTTTAATAAATTCGCTTTTCAAAGTGTGAACACAATGACCTTTCTTTCTTGGTCTTTTCATTTAATTTCTGAGGATTTCAGGGAAGTGCAGCATGATGAATAGTGACCAAACTCAACCTGAGAAAAATGTTTAAGGGCCGGCCAGATAGCTCAGTGGACTAAAGGGCCTACTTGGGCAGATGCAGGGATCAGGGTTCAATCTCCAGGCATGCTGTGCTGGCACCGCCCCCAGGGCACTCTGAGATGGTGGCTGAGATTGGACATGGTGGAGTGCACCTGTAATCCCAGTGTTTGGGAGGCTGAAAATGGGAGGATCACTATAAGTCTGATCTGTGTCATGAGACCCTATAGATTCTGCACTAAATATATATATTTTTTTAAAGAAAGAAAGAAAAGAAAAAAGCTTCAGTATACAATGTTTCTGTCTTGGCAGCAGTCATTAAGATGGGCCTTGGACCATGTATGTTGATCAGATTCAAAGCCAGCATCTTTTTTATGTCTGCATACTACACATATTTAATACAAAAACAAGGACAGCAGACATTCCAATTACTCAAAAGATCAAATTTTAAAAATTATTTGAGAACGCTGTTTTTAAAATTTCTTTTGAATAAGAAATATACAGTTAATTACATTTCCAAGTTTTCATAGTTTATAATGACAAATTTCATGCACACTTGAACATGATGATTGAGTTCTTCAAATTTTGATTCAATTATTTTTATTTCTAGAACTTACCACTCTTTCAACAGTGTTAATATGCCTAGGTAGTATATAATAATAATTAGTAATATAGTAACACACATTTATGCCTGACACACTGTATTTTATAAGCCTTTCTTTTTTAAAAAAAAAAAGATAGATTTGTTTACTTACTTATTTATTTATTTGGTACAGGATCTCACTACACAGCTCAGATTCATAGTGATTCTCCTGTCTCAACCTCCCCAATACTGGGATTACCGACTCAGTTAAGTAGCCGGCAAGGAATAGGGCTGGCAAGGCATGTGGTACTGGGGATAGAAACTGGGTCCACACTAGACAGGCTCTCAGACAGCTCAGCTATCTCCCTGGCCTCATACCTCCTTTTTCTTTATGAGCACTTTATGAGACACATTAAAAATTTTTCATATTAACTAGTGAATAAGAAGACTACACAATTTTTAAATAATTGCTTTCAATTTCTGTTGGTTACAACCACGTTTATCAGTTTTTATCACGATTTCCAACTATACCTAGTGTACCTTTGAATTGTTTTATATCAGGTTTACAGTATTAACAAATGCCTACCAGGCTTGTGGAGTGTATTTGTAAGGAGTTTCCCAGAGATATTTGGCACATCGATCAGAAGCAGCAGGAGGGAAGCTTCACCCTGAGTGCCGGTGGCACCAGCCAATGCCTCTGTAGCCTGGAAGGCTAGAAAGGAAACAAGAAAGAAAGGTGAGTGCCTGTTTTGGAAACCCCGTTCTGCTTCTGTGGATATGTTATTTGCTGCTGCGAACATCAGAATTCAGTTTCTTCAGCCTTCTGGCTTAAACTAGCACAGCTCAGAGAGCATCCAGGTCTTCAGATTCAGAGTAGCACTCACCCTGGATTCCTCCCTTGTCTGACTTCCCCGTGTTGATCCAGCCACTCCTGGAGGTTTTTTCTCCATCATGAAGACAGCCATTGTAGGCTCACCTGCCTCCCTTCCTGTAAGCCTGCATAGTAGATCCTTGGGTATAATTATATATAGTTTTTGGTTTTGTTTTGTTTTTTGTTTTTTGTTTTTTTTCTGTATGGATTCTGTTCCTCTAGATAACCCTAACCAATAAACTCATTAATGTCTAAACCCATCACCTAGAAGACAGGCTGTGCAGAAGAGAACCGCTGATAGTTTAAACCCAAGTAGTAGCAGTAAAGTAACAGAAAGAGATGAAATTTTGTACCCTCTCCCAAGGCAGTGATGACAAGCTTGAGCATGACTAGATAATGTATAAGATAAAGGGAAAAGTCAATGAAAGTTCCACATTTTTGCTCTGAACAACTAAGATTTGGGGATCCAGTGAACTGACATGAATAAAATTCTAAATAAAAGGAGCAGTTCTGGGGGGAATAGTTACAAGTTTGGTTTTTGCAGTAATTATTTTTATTGACTCTTTGACACAGAGTTTGACTATGCAGCTCAGGATGGCCCTGAAATCACTTTCTAGTGAAGGCTGGTCTTGTACTCTCAGTGATTCTCCTGCCTCAGCCTCCTGTGCTGAGATTACAGATGTGTACTATTGGTAATACTTTTCTTTAATTTTTAGTTATTCAGGTGGTAAGGTCTAGTAGGTAGATCCATGAAAGTACTTCAAAAAAGAAGTAGAAACATAATAGAGATCTTTTAGCTTATGTATCTTATTATAAGAGTAGAGACTGAAATATGAAAGAGGAAATATAAAAAGAAGTTGATTTTTTTTTTGTTTCTAATACAAGTGCAAAAATTAAACCAGATAAACTTTATTTCTCAGGACAAAGAGAAATTCAAGCCTAACTGTTAAAAAATCAACTTAAAGTTATAAAAAAAGGAAGCTGTTATAAGCCTTTGTCGGACAAAGATATCAACTAGTAAGTAACAGAGAGAAGCCAATCTTGGAATTTGACAGTTGCCATTTTGAGGGCTACTTAAGGTTAAAAAGTAATCAGTGACTTTGAATACTTTTCTAAAAATAAGGTCAGAGTCTGGTACATAAAAGTGATGACAAATTGCTTACAGTTAAGATAAAAGAGAGGGTCTGGGAAGACAGCTTGGCGGCCTAAGCACCTGCCTGGCAAGCACAAGGACCCGGGCTCAATCCCCAGCACTGCATGCTGTGCCAGCCTCAGTCATTCCACTTCTGGGTATTTTTCCAAAAGAGATGAAAACATCATACAACAGTGATACATGTGCACCCATGTTTATAGCAGTGCAATTTGTGATAGCTGGCCACCAAGACATAGTGGGCATGGTGTGCACACATGTAATCCCAGTGCTGGGGAGGCCGCGACAGAAGAATCACTATGAGTCCCAGCTACATAGCATGACCCTGTACCAAATAAATAAATAAATAAATAAATAAATAAATAAATAAATAATTTTTTTTTAAAAGTACAACAAAGTTGGGCTATAGAACTCAGCATGAATGAGAGGTAGACTTACCATCATAAGATCTGAAGCCGAAATTTTACTGACATTAATTCCGTTAAGAAACTAGATTCATTATTTCTGTTTCACTTTGACATACAGAAACTAAGGCAAAATATCACTAAAAGAATTAAGCTTTTCCTTAGAATCAACACTTTTTCAATGCATTTCCAACTTCTGATTCTAAATTTTAAAAAAGGAAAGATGAAATAGTTAAAATATGGAAAAGAAAAATAACCAAAGTTAATAAAATAATTCTTAATATAGTTATTAAAATATTTTATAATAATTTTGGGTAATATCTGTACAAAGATATAAAATAATGCTCAAAATTGTGACAGGTGGATGAATATTAAAAGTAACCACAT
>PVKN010022119.1:0-15274 GCA_004027915.1 Capromys pilorides
TTGTAACCACATCCGGCTCTTTAGAATTCTTTTTGAGGATAAATATATTGTTACATAAAGAAGTGAGATTTGAGGAGCACAAGGATGTAATTATTTCTAGTATTTCAGCCACTTGACAGTAAATATAGATTTTTAAAATTGACATAGTATATAGATTTGCTATTATTATTCTAAAATTAGAAATTTCTTTAAACAGAAGCTAGTGATTAAAGCAAAAAATTCTTGAAAAAAGGAAATTCTAAAATAAAATGTGTGATACTGTATGGACGAGTCATGGTTAAATCTTATTGACATTAAAATCCGCAAGGCATAGTGGCACACACCTGTAATCCCAGCACTCAGGAGGCTGAGGCAGGAGAATTGTTGCAAGTTCGAGACCAACCTGGGCTACAAAGTGAGCTCAATGTCAGCCTAAACTGCATAGCAAGACCCTGTCTCAAAAAGACAAAAAACAAACAAACAAACAAAAAAAGCATAACAATTTGTAAATGGTAATTCTTTTAAAAATTTATTCTCAGAATTATATTTTATATTCATTAAATCATTATTATGCTATTTTTCATTAATCCATTAATTCAAATATTTGTTGAAGCATATTTTGCTTTTGTCTTCTCTTCATGGGAGGAATTTACAAAAAAGGTGAAGTAGGCTCCTCCCCCTATTTTTATACAAATTCTGTTGCGTTTTCCTAAACTTCTTGATATGGAAAGCAGTTGTGCTAGCTAAAGTTTCTTAGAAGGTTCACTTTAGAATTTTGAAATACTGTTTTTTTCAGACTCTGAAGTGCTTGACGCACCTGGATTTGCACAGCAATAAATTCACATCGTTTCCTTCCTACTTGTTGAAAATGAGTTGTATCTCCAACCTCGATGTCTCTCGAAACGACATCGGACCCTCCATGGGTGTGGATGCCTCGGTGAAGTGTCCCACCCTGAAGCAGCTGAACCTGTCCTACAATCAGCTGTCCTCTGTTCCTGAAACCCTGCCGGTGGCAGCCGAGAGGTTGGAGCAGCTCATTTTAGAAGGGTAAGAGGTGCCTGAGACTGAGTCTTCTAGCGCTGACAAACTATGCTGACCGCTCTTTGGCAGTGAGTTCTAAGCAAACCACTCAATAAAAATAAATAAATAACAGACAATAGAGGCAATTAATGTTGCAGTTTTATCCAATGATCAATTTCCATAACTCATTTTAAAATTAATAAGCTTGCTTTGATGGGATGCTTTGCCCGTGAGTTGTTCTGATTTTTTTCTTTACAGCGTATGAGTTTAATGTCATTTAATTCTTATTTTTGTTTCTTTATAACTAGAAATAAAATATCAGAGATATATTCCCCCTTGAGCCTAAAGGAACTGAAGCTACTAAACCTTAGTAAAAACCACATCTCAGCCCTGCCAGAGAACTTTTTTGAGGCTTGTCCAAAAGTGGAGAGTTTCAGCGCCAGAATGAATTCTCTCAGTAAGTATTCTGTGTGCTTCTCCTCTTCGGGTGGGGTCATCTATGGACAGATGGGAATTTTAAAAAGATGTTTTTGTTTAAATATCGTGATGGAGATTCAAAAATAAAGTTGGCAGTTTGACAGTAAAGACAAGTGAGCCATCAGGCCACTGAAGGACTGAGAGAAACTTAAGTACTTGTACATATTTAAGTGAAAACAGCCAGTGTGAGTGGGTCATGTACCGTACTGTTTGATTCCTAGGACAAGAAGAGGCTCCGTTTTTGCAGGGGTAAGACTGGTGGTGACACAAAGTGTATCACAGGGGGTTTCACAGCGGCGAACCTGCCCTGGAATCCGCTGCACGGGGACCCTCATGCCGTGCATTTCCCAGAATCCACCAGTGCAGAGTACGGGTTGAACCTCACAGGAAGCTGACGCCTGCGAGGTTGTGTTGCATTAGCACTGGCTCCTCCACGCTAACAAATATGCCAAACCCATGCACAGCTTCGACGTGAGGGGAAGATGGGTGGGAGGAGGTGGGGGCGCAAAGAAGGGATAGAAGGGAACTCTGCTTTCATCCAACTTTTTCTTTTTTAAAAAATATCTATCTATCTATCTATCTGTCTGTCTGTCTGTCTGTCTGTCTGTCTGTCTATCTATCTATCCATCCATCCATCCATCCATCCATCTATCTGTCTGGTACAGGGTCTCGCTACGCAGCTCTTACTCATAGTGATATTCCTATCTCAGCCTGCTTAGTGCTGGGATTATATCAGGCCCGGTTTCAGGGTCAGCCCAGTGGGAATAAACCCCGGTCTTTACGCTTGCCAGGCAAGTGCTTGGACCACTGAGCTATCTTCCCCATCCCCAATTTTTCTATAAACCTAGAGATACTCTAAAAACAAAGTCTCTAAGACATGTTCACAATTTGAAATAATTAGTACGTTGCTTTTATCCCAGGCTAAGGTGGCAGTGACTTGGCCAAAGAACAGTGATTGCACCATGGTTACTTTGAATATATTAAATTAAAAATGCACATGGCTGTGCGAATGTTCTCCTGAGTTTCATGCTAAAGTTCTTTAGCAGATTTTTTTTTCCCATTGTAAGTTCAGCTACTGGTATTGTTTTTGAAAATAAAATTTATCCCTTAACAGCTTTTAAATTAGTAAAGTGAACATGTGATCCCTCAGCTTTGCAAGCTATTGCAGCATCCACTTGCCAGGGATCACAACAATATGCAAGATGATGCTCATTTTTATTAAAAGTCGGGACTTCCCTAAACTCTCTGTGTCCATCAGGTAGTACGGGGAATTATGTTCATTGCTAGTCGGCCACAGCCGGCTAATGTTACGGCGCGAATACGTTTATGGCGATAAATAGGAACTGTTCTACACTTTATCTTGGTAAGGGATGGCAAATACCTTGCAGTCCTTGGGACCCTCCTGCATCTGGCTCACTAAAAATGGAACTCTTAGGATTGTTTGATAGAAAAATACATCCTGACTACTTATATTTAAATTTTTTAAAATTTTTTTAACTTTTAAAAAAATCTTTTATTTATGGTACAGGTTCTCACTATGCAGCTTAGACTTGTAGTGGTTCTCCTGTCTTAGCCGCCCGAGCACTGGGATTACAGGCATGCACCACCACACCTGGTTTCGGTGGCTGGTAGGGTGCAGGGGCTGGCATGGCATTCGGTACTGGGGATCAAACCTGGGCCCTTGAGCTTGCCAGGCGAGTGCTTAGACTGCTGAGCCATCTCCTGGGCCCTATATTTAAAATATTAAATTGTCAGAACTTTCAGAAGTATAATAAAGACAAAAGCCACATTAATTTGTACACTATTTCCTTTTTTTTTTTTTTTCCTTCCTCTTTTTCCCCGGACTCTACTAAATTTTGACTGTGTTCTTGAGTCTAAAACCTGGGGTGGAATTTTTCACTCTAGTAGACAAAGCAAATGCAATATCTGTTTTTAAGGAACCTAGAGTTACATAGAGAAGACAAGCATTAGATACCGACGGCCCCAATTAATGTAATTATATGACGCATCATCCTGTGAGGGCCTCTCCTGGGATCTGATTCAGATGTTAGAGTCAGGGAGCATTTCTGTGTCTGCAAAGTAGCTCATCTTGGGACTCTGAGACCTGAGGAAGTCACCGTCCTGGCTGAGTCACAGCCCTCACTCAGGGCACAGCAGGAAGTTGTCTCAGGAGCTGAAGATGAATCATCAAGATTTTCTGTGATGTATTTGGGGGTGTGCACTTACATAAATCTTGATGACTGTAACAACTTAGACTGACTTTAGTTCAAAACCTTGCTTTGCAGCTGCCTTAGGCAGCTTTCCCATACTGTAACACAGTATCTGAGACAATCAACTTATTAGGAAGAAACATTTCCTTTGTGTCGTAGTCTCCAGACTTCTAGTCCATGGCTCGTTACTCCATGCCTTTGCTTTGGGCTCTGGTAAAGCAGCATGTCAAGGGGGAGGCGTGGGCCAGAGGTGATTGCTGGCCTCACGGCAGCTGGGAGGTGAAAGACGCAGCCAGGAAGGAACTGAGGTCCCAAGAATCCCTTCAACACCATGTCCCACTGACTTAGAACCTCCTTGCCCCAGGTCCCAACTACTAAAGGATCCAGGATCTCCCCATAGTGCTGTAAGCTGGGGACTGAGCCATCAATGGTTTGCCTTTTGGAGATATTAACATCTAAATTATAACAGGAATTCACAATCTGAATGGTTTGAGAAGTGGACTTGTATTCCAAAGATGCCTAGCAGAGGATATTAAAAATCATTCCAGGTGAAGTCAGGCGTGGTGGCACCCACCTATAATCCAGGTACCCTGGGAAGCAGGAGCAGGAGGAATTCGAGTTTGAGCCCAGCCAGGGAAACCAAAAACTTAGAGTGACACTGTCTTAAAAAAAAAAAAAAAGGATTGGGGAATGTCGCTCAGTGTGAAAACCTTAGGTTCAATCCCTATTACACCCTAGCCTACAACCCCACTTAGAATGAAATTTTGATGTTATGACTTTTCTGGGTAGCATCTCAACCACAAGAGACTTAATTCTTAGGCAGGGAATCAGGGAATCATTCCTTTTCATTTATTTTGTCACAAATGTGTTTTGAAAGTAAGGCATAGCTGGTGTCTTTCTGCTTGTCAATAAGGCAGCTTCTCAAATTATCCCAGAAGATTTTTACTTTTGGTGATTTCCTTAGAAAGAATATTAGTTATAGTCCAACCTTGGAAATGCTTGAAGTAATTTCTAGAACCATCTTCACAGAACTACAGATTTATAGGTCTGTGTAAGTCTAGGTGAGAGCACGGGGGCTCCCTTGCTCTAACTGCAGTGTTTTCCAGATGACAAAACAAGCTTGCTCGGTTCTCTAAACCACATTCCACAGAATTTTATTCCCGAAAATGTCTCATACTGTGTTTCTCTCTTGAGCACTCACAGGTGGAACCAGGATTTTGAGAACTCTGAGATATTTCATGTTACTTAATGTTTTCCAATCTCATGAGAACATAAGATCAACTAATACCTTAACTAGATTCTGCCCATTATGATGCCATAGAACACTCTTTATGAGACTGTACCATAAATCATTTTCGTCCTTTTACAATATTGTACATAGGTAAAGTGATCAAAGGTTTTTAGAGTTATTTATGAGTGATTTGAATAACTTTATGCTCCATATCTTCGGCCCCTCAGCCACCTTGTCTGGACACTATCTGTCATCTCATAAGCTCACATAGTTTCTAACTGAGTTGTCTGCGTTAAAAACCATGATGAGTATGGTAAATGGTTTTATTACTAGTGGAAGTTTAAGGATGTTCTATTGTTTTATGAATTTTTAAACTGTCAGTGTGGAAATGAGAACCAAATCAAGTGACATGTCATTAGTATCCGTTCTTACTGAATTTAATAGAAATCTAATTAAAGATGATCAGAATGTTTAACTCACTTTTATTTTCTTTTAGCTACTATGCCTTTCTTGCCTTCTTCCATAACAAGCCTAAAGTTGTCTCAAAACAAATTTACATGTATTCCAGATGCAATTTTAAATCTACCACAGTAAGTTTATTGTTATTTTAATTTTAAAAACTGTGTGATCTACAGCAGAACTGTTAGAAATATGGTTTTGATTTAGGCATATAAAAGGAATTCATTTCTAAATCTACTTAGCTGAATATTTTTGTATCCATAAATGTTTGATTTTCACTAGACCAAAGATCAAAGTTCAAACTTTTATATTAATTCGTTGGACTATAGAAGTGTAGAATAAAATTTAAGGTTGCTTAATTAGTTGCTGCGTTACAGTGAAATGAGACTGCACTGGCTTTGTCACTTTAGCTTTTAAAACTTCAGTTGTTCTTAGAGATTATGTTGCAGAAATACCGTTAGATTTGAAATCGTATTCAAGTTATGCCTGAGGGACTCTCAGAGATGACCTGAACAATACACATGGTATAGGGTTGGGGAGAATTTTTGGTTAATTTCATTGAAAGTGAGAGGCTCTTTTAACCAGAAATTCAGGCATTGTTTAGATCTCAAATATGTTGTCATTTTAAATAATATTGTGCTTGTGTAATGTGTTATAAGTTGAATTTATATCTATACACATGTGTCTTAGTTCATTTTCTTATCCCTGAGACAAAAATCCTGCACTCAATTTTTTTTTCATTTTATATATTTGGTACAGGCTCTCACTGCACAGCTCAGACTCATAGTCATCCCCGTTTTCTGCTTCCCCAGCACTGGGAGGTGGGGCCAGCACGGCATGTGGGACTGGTGATCGAACCCTGGTCCCTGTGCTTGCCCAACCAGGTGCTTAGCCCACTGAGCTATCTCACCAGCCCGTGTTCTTCAGTCAAATTTAAAGGAAGAAGGGCTTAGTTTGGCTGACAGTGCATAGAGGTTTCAGTCCATAATCAGCTCTCTCCAAGGCAGCATCGCATTGTAGAGGAGAAACAGTGTGTGGCATGGCAGACAGAAGACAGCAAAAGCAAGTGACAAGTGACAACTCTCTGTGCCTTCTGTTTTATCCATCTCCTCTCCCCTAGGGCGATAGCGCTCACCTTAATCCTATCACTGCATCCTTGAACCTGGACCACACACCCTTGAATCGAGCATCTTGCACTCTTGATCCAGCCACTGTCAAAAGCCCCACCTGTGAAGGCTTGGGGGGCATCTAGACACAAACCATAACAGTGTGCAAATATCCGGGCAAATAGGAATTATATTCTACCCATAGGCGGCCAGGCAAACATAAGTTAACCTACACCTACCTTTAGAATGAGTCAGATATTCTTCTAACTGTTCTACAGATAGTCACATCTCTAACCTTCCTAATAATCATGTAAAAGTTACTGTTACTGTCTTCTTTTTTAAATCTTGCTAGAAGGATGATGCCTCTTCCATGCCAGCACCTACCCAGTACACGTAGGCTCATCTTTTATTTTAGTTCATTTATTTATTTATTTTTTGTCTTTTTGAGACAGGGTCTCCCTGTGCAGTTCAGGCTGGCCTTGAGATCGCTTTTGTAGCCCAGGCTGGTCTTGCACCGATCCTCCTGCCTCAGCCTCCCAAGTGCTGGGATTACAGGCATGCACCATCACGCCTGGCTCTCATATTTTAAACATAACATAGTCCTAAAAATGTGTTTGAAAGCCAAATATTTACAATGTCAAGTAGGAAATAACATGCCGTAAAGAAGGGATTTTTCTTCCTGAGCATTAAAGCTGTTACCCAGCCTCTAATTACACCACACCTTAGATACTATCCTAGGCATATTTTTTCCAGGAGCTGTACGCATTTCTTAAATTTTTTTTTTTCAAAAATGAGCATGCAGTTGGCTGGCTTAATCCTGACTGAGACAAAAGAGATGCAAGTTTGGGAAAATCCTGTTGATCCTCAGCTTTTTGGGTTGCTCGTTAGACACACATCTTATCTCTAATACGGTCAAGTTCCTTTTCCCATTTTTCATGCACTTACATAAGATAGTTAGGGAAAGCCAGTAACATTTTAAAATAAGGGCACAGATGTTGCTTCCGAACTTTTGTCTAACAAACAGCATCCTTTGTGTACTTAGAATGAACTCATGATGCTTTAAATATGCAGGGCAGAAAGGGTCAGTATGCAGCTGTAGAAGTCCAGGCACCTTTTGCTTTCCAAATGTACTGCCATGTGCACTGAAGGCCTGTTAGGGCCAAGAACCGTGTCCAGCAGTTGCGTGATTATCACCTGGGCAAGGGGTTAAGGGCTGCCCGCGCGTTGACGTCATTACCCGGGGCCAGCCTCCGCAGAGTCCTCAGGCAGTGCATGAACAGCGATCTGCTGGGAAGGCAAGTGCCTGCTGTGGTTTTTCTACATCTTGTGTAGAAGGCAGGAATTTTGATGACCATTTTTACATCTGTTAATTATAATTTTTCATGTACTGTAAACATTTGGAAAATACCAGGTCTTTCCCTCTTTCTGAGATTGACATTTCTATGTATCTGAAGTGGGGAAATAGGTTTCAGTTTTTTTCTATTTGAAAGATCTTTAGCTGATGCATATAAATTGTGTGTACTTGTGGGGTACCACGTGATACTTTGATGTATGTACTATTATGCAATTTTCAAATAAAGAGAAATCTATCTGTGTCCTCACTGATCATTTCTTTTTTTTCTCTTTTTAATTTTTTATGTATTTATTACAAGGTCTACAGGGTCTCACTACACAGATCGGACCTGTTTTTCAGCCTCCCAAGCGTGGGGATTATGGGCGTGTGCCGCCACACTCAGTGTCTCACACTGATCATTTCTTTGTGGTGAAAAGATTCAAAATCTTTCTTCTACCTTTTTTCAAAACATACACTTTTGTTATCTGTAGTCACCGTACTATACAATAGCATCAATTGTGTTTTTAAGGGATCCTATTCATTTAAATCACCTTAAATGAAATATTTTTTCTAACCCATGTATACTTATATGTATACACAAATTTATGTGCATACTTATATGTGAAAATGTTAGTTCAAAAGTTAACTTTTTTCTCTGATAAAATGACTTGATGGTATGTCATGTGTGTTTTGAAAGCACTCCATATATTGTTTTCATGGTGATATATTGTTTTTATGGTAACTTATTGTTTTCAGCTTACGGTCCTTAGATATGAGCAGTAATGACATTGAATATCTGCCCAGTCCCGCAAGCTGGAAATCTCTGAACTTAAGGGAACTCTTATTTAGCTACAATCAGATTAGCGTCTTGGACTTGAGTGAGGAAGCATCCACGTGGTCCAGAGTAGAGAAACTGCATCTTTCACATAATAAGCTGAAAGAGGTAAGAAGACATTGTGTTCATCTGTGAAAGTTATCGCCAGCTGAAAAATGTGCTTCATAATTTGCAATGTCACAAATGATTGCTTTAAAATTTATTATTTGCTATGTTTTCTTTCTGAGTAAGAGCTAGTCTTCCCTTGTGGCAAGTGTTACAGTAGCATTGTTTAATTCCCTTCAGAAATAACCGTGCTGTATTTTGAAACATTCTGTGATCGTATGTGTGCATTTAATTATGACAGTGGATAACAGTGTAGTGTGTCACGGTGTCTCTCTATCTCTGATCTGTTACGCGACTCTCAGGTGGGCTGTGCTGCTCAGGTTCACTGAGCTGGATGTTTTTCTTCTGCCTTTGTTTTCCTACATTCTGAATTTTCAGCCTTTTTCCTCAGTGCTGCCCCTTACCCAAATAGATCAGCTTCCTTGGCTTTAAATCCCTCTTCCTCCAGTTCCAAATCTGAAATTGATTACCCATGTGTCTCAAAACATATTTCCTGTCAAATGTTAGCCTACTTTCTATAAAGCCACAAAAACATGTCTGATACTGTGAGGAATTTTTTTTTTTTTTTTTGCTAGCAAGTTTTTTTTTTTGTTTTGTTTTGTTTTTTTGCAAAGCTAGTACAGATTGTTTAAAGTTTGGAATAGAAAAGCAAAGCATACCAATTATACTGCTACTTAAAGTATAAACATTCAGTAGAAACATATCATAAAAACATTAAGTTACGTGCAAGTTTGTAATTGTTGGATTCTTGTGGTTGACTAAAACACACGGGAAAGATAAGGGTAAGGAATGCAACCATGTATTGTTGACTTGGCTAACTATTAAGCACGTCTTTATTTGCAAAATTGTGAAGCGGTAAAGTGTATTCACAAGGGAGGTTTGTTTTCATTTCTTGAAGTTATAAGTGTCACGTAGAGTTTTGGGGGTGGGAAGCTCTTTAAATGTGTGTTTTTCAGGTTTCAAGAATGTGTACTAAGAAGGGCCGATGAGCCCGTGGAGACCCTTTCTACTCTGTTGGAAGGTTGGGCACTTTGCCCATGGAGTCCATCAGCCCTTCGCGCCTCCCGTGTCGTAGTTTCCTGGCAGGGTGCATTGTTTCCTTCCCACCAACAGGTTTTGCCCTTTTTGGTTTTCTTAAGATTCCACCTGAGATTGGCTGTCTTGAAAATCTGACCTCTCTTGATGTCAGCTACAACCCGGAGCTGAGATCCTTTCCCAATGAAATGGGGAAATTGAGCAAAATATGGGACCTTCCCCTGGATGAGCTGCACCTTAACTTTGATTATAAACATGTAGGGTGCAAAGCCAAGGACATCATAAGGTCAGATACTTTCATGTCCATTTGTTTTTCTTGAAATTTGTTGCAGATAGCTTCAGTCTGAGATTTGGATGGATATAGAGTTACAGTTTAAGAAATGATGAATAGTGCTATTTAACATTAATGCTATGCCATTGGTCCATCTTTCAATAAATGGGGGTATTGGTGCCACTCTATAGGTGTGTAGTCAAGCTGATATTGACAGAATGGTGTCTCCTTCTTGTCCTTTTTTGGTAGAGGTGATGCTTAGGAGGGAGATGGTATTGTGGCATATTTAGTCTTCAATTATTAATTAGACCGTCTGGGGAAGTACACAAGGGTACTTATTAATTTCATGTAGCAAATAGTTAACGTGCCTGTTACGATGTATTTAGTTACTGACCTGGTATGTGATCACTAATTCTGCCTTTACCCCTGAGGATGAACAGCTACTCACTTGGATCATTTTTGGAACCCCCACCACGTCCTAGATGTCACTGCTTTTGATGTTTAAGAGCATCTTGGACAGTGGAGTTGTCTTTTAGTATATTAGATCTAGCATTACCTACTCCCCAAATCCTTGACCCCACGAAGTTACTCTGTTTATCTTATAGGCCTCGGCTCAGTGAACACCTCTTCACACACCTGAACTTGGCTATCATGTCCACCCAGGGAACCTGGGCAGTGATTGATCCTGGGCACCTAACACTCCCTGTGATTCTTGGCACCTGACACAGCCGGACACATAAGCAGTAGCTGCTACATGGTCGTTGATGGCCCTTAGACAGCTGTCTTCTGCTTAAGCTCTATTAAATTTAGATTCTACCTTTTGCCTCATCTGTAAAGATTTGACTTTCTGAACTCCCATGCTTGACTTCACAGATAAAGAGCCATTGCCTTCCATGTCCACCTAACTACCCCTCATTGTACACGTTTTCCTTCCTGAAACTGGAAAATACGCTTGTATTAGAATTAGTTCAATTTTCTCTCTCTCTCTCTCTCTCATTCCATTTTTGTGTTTGGTACAGGGTGTTCCTACACAGCTTGAACTCATAGTGATCCTTCTGTTTTCAGCTACCCCAGCACTGGGGTTACGGGCATGCACCATCACTCCTGTACTTGGTCACTGGCTCAGTGCACCCCAGGGGTGGGTCTTGCACAGCATGTGGTACCAGGGATTGAACCCTGGCCCCTGTGCTTGCCTAAGCAGGTGCCTTGTCTGCCAAGGTATCTCACTGGCCCTGGTTCAATTCTTGTTAAGTGTTTATTTAGTTCAACTAGTTTTCAATGTATTGTGTCTTCTTATAAGACACTATATAACTAAAATCTATGAGTCCTATATACCCCATATGTGAATACATATGTATGTACATACTCAGTAGAACCAATATGACCTCATTATCAGCCTTTAGTATAAATATATATACAGTACCTGAGTTCACTATCACACATGCATTATAAAATTTATACTAGATAATTTTTACAATGTTATTTTACTACTTAAATCCAGATGCACATTTGCATGTACATATTTCTGTTAGTATTATAAACAAGCTTTGATGTTTATTGCTGGTGCTAGTATAGTATGTGATTATATTTCATAATGTTGCCAAATGTGAACTATTGAATTGTTCACTGAAAAACATGTGTCCTGTTCTCTAAGGAATGCAATATAGTATGTCCAATGCATAAGAATTCACCTAAATCCCAAGTGTACTGTTAAGCAACTTATTATTTTATTTATATCTTACAAATTCCAGGTTTCTTCAACAGCGGCTGAAAAAAGCTGTGCCCTATAATCGAATGAAACTTATGATCGTGGGAAACACTGGCAGTGGTAAAACCACATTATTGCAGCAATTAATGAAAACGAAGAAATGCGATCTTGGGCTGCCGGGTGCCACGGTGGGCATAGATGTGAAAGACTGGTCTATCCAGATAAAAGGCAAGAAGAAGAGAGAACTTGTGCTCAATGTGTGGGATTTTGCAGGTATGACATTCAGTTCTCTTGGTGTTTATTGCTTTATTTTAACTTTTTATTTACAATAGGTATTTAAAAACTTGAGTTTTCTGTGTTAGTACAGCAAAGAGCTAGTAAATCCAATTGAACGAGTCCCAAACCATTGCTTCTCCTAATTTTACCAGAATGGGAAAGGATATGGAGAGCAACATTAGGAACAGGGAGGAGCCACCTACAGTTGTGCGTGTGTGGTGGGTGGCACAAGTGCAGAAGCTGTTAATTCATGGTGCAACCCAGGGGAGCCCGCTAAATGTTTTCCTTTTTAAAATAAGTAATTATTCTCTTGCCCATTGAAAACAATTCCTGCCAATTGCTGGGAGATTAAAAAGAAAGAGAAGAGACCTTCCCTACTCTTCCTCTAGGTCGTGAGGAATTCTACAGTACTCATCCCCACTTTATGACCCAGAGAGCGTTGTACCTCGCAGTCTATGACCTCAGCAAAGGGCAGGCGGAGGTGGATGCCATGAAGCCCTGGCTCTTCAACATAAAGGTGAGTTGTTCTAACTGTTTGGAACTGGAAAACCACTCTAGGGTTTTTTTGGTGTGTTTCTATGGAAATTTACTTTGGGTAAACAGTTGTTGCTGTCTCTTCAACTTGTTTTTTTGTCTTTTTGAGACAGGGTTTCTCTGTGCAGTTCAGGCTGGCCTTGAACTCAGTTTGTAACCCAGGCTGTTGTCAGATGTGCAGCAATCCTCTGGCCTCAGCCTCCCAAGTGCTGATTTTTATTTTTGTAGTTAGGACACTAAAAGTTTGGAGTTGGAAAATTTTCTGCGTATGGAAGCTCTAATGCAAAAGAGAAATGCATTCCATTTTGGTGAACATTATCCATTCCAAATCCTTTTGTGCTATAAAAACTCAAAAATATATTATTTAATTAATTGTAACTGTATCACTTCTTAAGTGGCATGTAAGCTTTCTTGATTTCAAATGACGCATGCCAGAGGAAATCGGTGGATATTTCAGCAGTTACGTGCTCCCCGGCAACTTAGCACGAAGCCCTTCAGACTGTACCCTCGGACTTGGCCAGCTCTTATGTGTGGAATTTCTGTTTGTCTTTGAACTTCTCCTTTCCTCTTGGTTTCCTGCTGCCAGCTTTTTCTTGAAGCAGTATGGCTTTTTTAGGATCGCTGGTAGGGGCTCCGCTGAGCTGGCCTGTGACTGACGTCCTTAGGTTTGGGTCCTTGGGATATAATTTGGCTGTGTGCCTACTTCTTTTGGAATCTGTTTATTTCTTTAAACTTTTTTCTTGACTTTATTATAGCTCACCCACAACCGTGCGGGCAAGTGTCACAGCGGCAGCAGTGCTTGATTTAGTGGCTGTTTCCTTCCTCTGTAGATTCCAAATCGTTGACTCTACAGTAAATTCAGATTATGCTCACAAATGAAAAAGAAAAAGTATAAACCATATTATGTTGCTTTGCTTTAGGGTTTAGTGCTTATTTTGTTTCAAGCACACCCATCGAATAAAAAAAAAACTATAAACCGTATTGGTACTTTGCCATAATTTGGGGGATGATTATTTTGTTTAGAAGCATAGTTAGTAAATAACTCATTCCAAACATGAATATGTAAAGGAAAAAAAAAAACATGTTACTGCTATAGGCACCTGGAATGTGTGAGAATTCCATGAAGGAGGGGCACTAAATATCTTTTTAAAATGTCCTAAGATTACCCTTTTTATGTTTGAGGGAATGTCTCCATCTATTTTGCGCTGTTGTATACACCTGAACATGGATAATTTTTAAAGAACAGGATTTATTTCTTATAGTCCTAGAAAGGCTGGCATCTTGTGGGCATCTCCTGGCTGCATCCTTCCAGAGCAGGAGGGAGGGGAAGAGGGCGCCCCGGGGAGGGGGGGCACAGCCTGGGGCAGGGTGCGTCCCTTGCATCAGAGCGCGCTCCTGTGTTGACAGCGTCCCTGCCCTGCAGAGGGCCGGCCTCTCGGGAGTGTGTCCTTTGGGAACGACACCAGCAAGCCAGGCCAGGAGAGAAAGCCGATGGTTATGTTCTTCTTCAGAGATCTTTTCCATCAGTGCTGAAATGAATTTCCTAGAAAGCAAATTTCTATAGAAATGGAAGCAGATACCATGTAAAAGCAAACCCCAGAGTCCTGTGTGTCCCCCTCCAGGCACGCGCGTCTTCCTCCCCGGTCATTCTTGTGGGCACGCATCTGGATGTTTCTGATGAGAAGCAACACAAAGCCTGCATAAGCAAAATCACCAAGGAACTCCTGAACAAGCGAGGGTTTCCCGCAATTCGAAATTACCTCTCTGTGAACGCTACTGAGGAGTCGGACGCCCTGGCGAAGCTCCGGAAAACCATCATCAACGAGAGTCTTAATTTCAAGGTAATGCAGTTGATGGGTGCTGCAGACTGGTGGATGGACAGAGTGCATTAACTCTCACGTTATGCCGCCGCTTAGAGATGTCAGAAGTCTTTAGACTAATTATCTTAATATTCTGGATTGTTTAAATAAATCTTAGAATTATGAAAGTACCTTCAGCTTTAGAATGACTCACTCATGCCAGACCTCATTTGTAGCTCCTAGAAAAAAGTATAAAAAAATAACTGTGGAATCCCGGGGGCAACTAAGAGAGTGTTCTCAGAACACCGAGAAGTTATTTCAGGAATAGAAAATATGTTTGACACCATTCTGTCCCAACTTCCTGCAGCGTTGACTCCATCCAAAGTGTGAAAATGAATATTGGCATCATGGCATCTTTTTTCTTTTATTATTTTTCGTCTCTTCTTTCTCCATTTGCTCCTTTTGGGAGGGTGGGAGGTTTCTATTTTATACCCTTCCGAGCACCCCTTTATGTCTCTGCCCTATGATTCCCATGCCATTTTTTTTCCCCTCAATTTTGTGAGACAACTCTTTCATTTAATTGTCACAACCATTATTTCGGTTTTTAGCAGTATGATCACTTAGGTCATGCAAATGAGGCATTTGTTGTTCTAGGACTTATGTTTTAAATTCCCAGAGTTCTCTTTGGGTAGACCAGATATTTGTAAAACACCAAGTCAGTGGTCATTGGGGAAAGCACTTTTTAAATGCTTGTGGGAAACGGCCTCTGGTGGGAGCATGGTGTAGACTCTGATAGAAGACACTCTAGGTGGATGAAAATGGTGGACATCATGGTAGATTTCATATAGTTTTTTTTTTTTTTTTCTGAGCTCATTAAGACTAATGATCCCAATCAT
>PVKN010022120.1:0-15286 GCA_004027915.1 Capromys pilorides
CCAGCTGAGAGTATTTGGACCAGTTTGATAGAGGGCTCATGGGCTAGTTCCCAAAGATGTTAGTAATTCCCTTTCTGAACTGCCTACCCTTTTCATCCCTGAAATCCAAGCAGAACCAGCAGCATTTCAAAAATTCACTGATTTAAGAAATCATAAGCTCATTCTATATTTGCATTTGGAAAATGTATTTTAAACAACCACAACTGAAGGGAATAGAGAAGTCTGTTTAATTTTTTTTTAAATTAAGGACTTCCTTTCATTACTATATTGATTTTTTTTTTTTTCTGCTTGATGATGAGAGTTCACAAAATTGGTAAAATTGTATCAATTGTCTCTTGTTCCCATATGTTTGGTTTATCCGTCTATGTTTGGTTTATCCGTCTCCTCTCAGAGGCCGTCATAATGAGACGCCTGCAGCTGCGGGCAACAATCATCTCCTCCATGATTTGTAAAGTCAAGTATATTTTGGGATAACTACTTAAAATGCCCCTCATTTACCAATGCTGGATGCTTTATAATTGTTCTACATTCAAGCACAAGTTGTTCCCCAAAATAGCACCAGCGCTGGAAGGGTGTGAATGGCCTCAAAGACCTAAGCTACAGTCATTGTTCCCCAGCTCTCCTTAGTGACTTTCCTGAAAGTGGCAAATAGCACCAAAGGAGAGCACTTAGACTACCATAATGAGCCACCTGCTATGCTGGAATGTCAACCAGTCACTCCTAATAGTGACTTTGCTTTTTTATTCCTTGGTGATTCTTAAAGAAAGACATTAACAAGTCCTATCTCTAAGCCTTTCATGTGTCTCAATACAGCAGAAGCCACCAGCCAGTTAGTGTTCCTGGGTTGATCGAGATAGCTCAGCAGACTAAGTACCTGTTTGGGCAAGTGCAAGGACCATGGTTCGATCTGGGCAATGCATATCACAATGAGCCACTCACTGGGTGTGCTGAGCCGACCACTGAGACCGGGTATGGCGGCGCATGCTCGTAATCCCAGCACTGGGGAGGCTGAAAACAGGAGAATCACTAAGAGCCCAAGCTGCATAAGTGAAACCCTGTACCAAATTCATTAAAAATGAAAATTAAATCTAAGTTGATTTCTTATTGCTATTTTAACAGCTGCTCTTCAGTGTAACACCCACAATAGCATGAATGAGGAAAACCATAGCATGAATGCTCTCCCCGATGGACTGAGCGTCTACCCTTGACCTATAGTTAAGTTCTTCAGGACAATGCCAACAAGTGTCTTTTAATTTTAAGATGTAGCCAGCTTCTCACTTGCTTAAGCAACAATTAAACCCCATGACTGGGGCCACCCTAACGTGTTTCTGGTATCTTCCTGTCACTGAAGCGGCGCATCTTCAAAGCTAGATCAGAAACTCCCAGAATTCCTACTGGTTGCAAATCAGACCTGAGACATCATTTTTCTGCGTGTCTGTCTCTCTGTCTTCTCTTCTAAGAGAGTTGTTGTGAACTGCACCATTTCTCTGCACCCTTTAGTCCCTTCTCCCTCTTAGTACAAATGACATTGCCGTAGGCTGGTTCTTCTCTTTCGCCTTCCTCTGCAACTTGCCTTGACTCCTATGGGCCCAAAGTCCTTCCGTCCACAGAAGATTCCTTCCCATGAGTAACTGGGCCCCCAAGGGCTATTAAAACCCATGGAATTAATCACAAAACATTGTCTTTTTGATACAGGGTTTCACTACACAGTTCATGCTGGCTTTGAACTCACTTTGTAGCCCAGGCTGGCCTTGAACTCCCAGTGACTCTCCTGCCTTTAGTTAATGTTAATAGTTGTTATTACTGCCTCTAGTTAATTGTAGCTATTATTTGCTAAGAACCATTATGTACAAATTAGAGCTCTAAGCACTTTATAAATATTGCCCTGTTTAATCCTACATAAACACTAAGCATCTCATTTTTAAAAATGAAGACAAGACTTAAGAAATGTGTTCAAAGTTGAAAATTGGAAAGCAAAGAAATGAAGATTTCTTTCTCATAATTCCAGGCTTAAAAATATGCCTACCCAGCTGTGAAAATGTACTATTGTTTAACAATTTAAAATTAAATGTAGGGCTGGGGAGATCACTAAGCAGTCTAAGCACCTGCCTGGCAAGCACGAGGACCTGAGTTCCATCCCTGGCACTGTGACAGCCCCAGAATCTTGTGTATACTCAACCAGCCACTGAGACCAGGCATTGTAGCACACGCCTTCATCCCAGGCCTGGGGAGGCTGAGACAGGAGGATCACTACAGGTCCAAGGTGTGTAGCAAGTCCCTTACCAACTTAATTAATTAATTTAATTGAACTATGCACATGATCATCAATTTAAAACAGAGAACATAGTACTTCTATGTTTATAGTAGTAATTCGAAGTGTTCAAACAATAAGCCAGATACTGTAAGATGATTTTAATAGCAATATCAGCCATGGTACAGCAACTGTACCAGATTATTCAGGCTCTTTAGCTGAAGGGGAAATTTGGGAACAAATAGACATGTTTATCTTGTATCAAACTGCACACATGCCTGAGCAATGTTCCCATGAGATTTCCCAGGCATTTCCAAGTTGAAAGCATCTTCAAGGATAAGAAATGTTATCCCTAAGAGTGCCATCAGATGTTCAGACATCTCTTAATTTAGGTAATTGTTTAGGTGACTGTTGGTCTGGTGCACAGAACTGAACTTATAGTATGATAAGATGATTTGAGCGTATCAGGAGCACTCAGTGCTGGGTCATCATGGCGCACGCCTGTCATCCCAGCACTCGGGAGGCTGAGGCACGAGGGCTGCTGTGAGCTCAAGGCCAGCCTGGGCAGCAAAGCAAGTTCAAGGCCAGCCAGAACCGCATAGTAAAACCCTTTTATTGTCTCAAAAAGATAATGAAAAAGTACTGTTGGAGGAAGACTAATAAAGATTATGTCCCACTTCTCTAAACTTCTCTTTCAAGAGCAGTGCGATACGTTTTACTCCCTTTGTACAATCACAACTTAGACAGTTCTTCCACAGGCAGAGAACTTAGAAGCCAAGTTAGAAGTGTAAAGGAGGAAAGATGAGGGAAAGAAGTCCCCTGCCTGTAAGAATGCAGCCTCCTGTGTCCTTAGAGAGCACGGCTCCAAAAGGAGGGACACACATTATGGTGTTGCACAGAAAAATGAAAGGATTGAGGTATCTACAGTAGTGAGGGCAGCATATCAAATTTCTGCAAAAGATTATTCCAGCTTCTGACGTTAACCACCAAATAAATAAATAAATAAATAAATAAATAAATAAAATTGACATCTCTACAGTTCCTACCCTGTCTAAGTATGGTTTCAGATACTGGAGATGCAAACAGAACTTGGAGCTACTTGACATCCAGTAAGGTCTTCTAAGGAGTGTACAGCTGAGGGGACCTAAATATTGAAAAGAACCTGGAAGAATAAAGAAAATCTGAAAGGTGCGATAGACTTAGTAAATGGGAAAAGGACTGCATGAAAAAATAAGCAGCAGAAAAGGGGAAAAGGAAAAAAGGAAGGGAAAGGAGCCATGAAAGTATACGTGCAGGGTAGCCGAGAGGATGGTGCTACCAATTACTGTCAATTTTCTGCTTTTGTTTTTGTTTTTTTGTGGGACCGGGGTTCAAACTCACGACTTCGCACTTGACAGGCAGGCACTTGTGCCACGAAGCTATCTCTCCAGCCCTAATGACCATCAATTTTTGAAGGTAGTGGTTCATACTTAAACTTTTTATTTTGACCAATTTATATGCTTATGTTATAATCTAAGCAAATACACTGAAGACAGCAAAGTGCCATTTATCTCAGCCACAGCTGAATATCACCTGGGTTTTATGTATATTGCTTCTACTGTCCTTTCCGTTATTTCTCTCTTCTCTTTAAAAATCAAAGAAGAAAAAAAATATATTGAAAGAAGTATGCTATGCAAAGATTTAAGGACATGTCATTCCAGAGTGAGGACGGATAATCACAAATATTCTTGAGCCCAAATGGGCCTGGCTTGTACAACGAGCAGGCATGAAGGTCCTGTGTGTGGAACCCAGTTAGCACTGGGGACAACAGAAAAAAGTGGAAATAGACAGGTAGAGGTCACAACCCAAGGGCACAGGGCCCTGGAAGCAAAGCAACTCCAGACGGGCCTCCAGGGGCAGATGCAGTAGGCTGCTAGCAGACCTGGTATGAACTCTTGAGTGAAGAGCAACACTAACTCTACCACAGAAAGGAGGAGTATATCAGGCCCTGATTTATCTATCTATCTTTCTTTTTTTCTTTCTTTCTTTCTTTCTTTCTTTCTTTCTTTCTTTCTTTCTTTCTTTCTTTTCTCCCCTGTATTTAGGACAAGGTATACAGGGTCTCACTACATAGATCAGACTCCTCATGATCCTCCTGTTTTCAGCCTCCCAGGTGCTGGGATTACAGGCGTGCGCCACCGAGTCCAGTCTCAATCGCTGTCTCAGTGCGCCCCACTAGTGGGGCCAGCACGATATGCCGGGGATCGAACCCTGTAGGTTGCGCTCTACCTAAGCAGGCACTTAAGTCCGCTGAATCCATGAGGCCAGCCCTGGGCCCTGGTTTTTAGTCAGCTAGAGCAGTAAGGGCTTCTCATCAGCAATACCCAAATCATTACTCATCGTGAAGGTTATATAAACCACTATGCGTAGCTTCTAAGTTGTAAGAAGAAACTTAAAACCGATACTTTGCCACATTTGGCATTTAGATACATGAAATTTCAAATTTAAGAAGAAAATGTGTTTTCCAGGAGCAAGCGGAAGGGCAGCGCGATAGGAACATTTATGGCTCCGACCAGGCTTTCTGAGAGCCTCCTTATCAAAGGCCTTTATCTCAGACTATAATGACTGAAATACAGATATGTCTCATTAAAGAGTACTTATCCCCGCTGAAAAACTGTTCCTTCTTGCCTTGAGATGTTATCCAAAAACTTACGATCAATAAGAAGCATTAACCATGACTATGGGGTAAATTTTCAAAGCGGTGCTTAGAATTTGCCAGTGTGAGGCCCGTCTACTGCAGCGAAAGCCCTGCCATTAAACTGTTGCTCACGGCTTCAAAAATGTTCTCCCGTCTGTCTGTGCAGTGCTTTTAAAATTTCTAATAAATATCACGGAGCGACTCCACGCACCATGGAGTGCAGTATTTAAGACCATGGATCATGTACTCTGTGGCAGGAAGCTTTTAAAATTAGATTTTAGAGCTTCATTGCTGTCAGGAATCATAATGATAACGTAAACATGTCCTTTATTCTTCAAAGAATAACTTTCTAGAAAGGAACTTGAAACCTGATTAGAACGTACAATTCACACAACAGCGTGTGGCCCTCTCAGACATCCTTTATCTCCCTCCTTAGATGGGAAAGTGAGGTACTGCGCAGGGAGGGTGCTTCGTCCTCCCGCGCAAGTCAGCAGAAAAGCTAGGAATAGAGAGAAAGCCGGCCTCCCAGCAGCGCCTCGCTCTGAAGAAGCCCGACCTCTTCCTAGAGCCAAATTTAATTACATTGTAATCCACTTAATCTACACACAGAGGAAGAATGAGAGAGGAGGAAAAGTGGATTGATGAGCAGATTAGCGGGTGGCTGTGTTATGCAGGTCAGCGATTCTCTTCTGGGGAGTCTAGGTTTTCAGCAGCATCCCAAATCTGCCTGATGTCGTCAGATTATCCTAATTCTAGCCAGAACCAACACAGGACTTCCTAAGGTTCTGTACTTTGAAACAGTAAAGATTCTGTTTGCAGGAATTACCCACCCACCTTCACTGTGGGAAATAAACCTTACTGAAAACATAAACATCAGACTGGAGATGCAGCTCCGTGGTAGGGTGCATGCTTAATATTTGTGGAGTCCTGGGTTGGATCCCCAGAACCACAGCAATAAAGCAACAAAAATATCATGGTAGAAAAAGTGCAATGTCCCACCATAGCTCTCCTGGACTTACAGTAAGAAACTACGTTTAGGTAAATCTCCAGCTCAGAGTCTGTAAAACGTTTTGTGGCTTCTGATTAATTTTCCATTCATTCACTGTGGTTCTGTATGTGGTAGCCTACCCACTGTCATTTTCTGTATCTACGCTAGAGATGGGACAATAATTTAAGAAATCTGTTTAAATGAGAAACCCTCCCTCGAAGCTGAGCATAGCAACTCAGTTGTTGGATCAGTGGGGATTGCATCAACGGAATAAAATGTCAAGTTTAAATTGCAAATTATACTCATGGCTCATCTCCCATTATTCCTGTCACAGATATATTCATGTGGGAAGAGATTATGGTCCCATTTCACACCTTTAAATACTGAGACTAAGGTTAGGAGCTTTGTCAAAGTCCTCAGCATGAAAACCACAGAGCCCAGAGGCAGGGCCATTTACTCCTGACAAGTCCTAATTTCTTCATCTGATGCCTCATTATCTTCCTGTACTTCCCAGCTGCATCGGAGGGATAAGTTAATAAACCATGTGATGAGGTCGAGTCTCTCTCCTCTCCTTGATAGACCTCTACCTAAAGTCTAGAGGTAAATACTACCGGTGTCACAGAAGGAACAATTCCTCCTCTCCACAGTCAGCTTCCTAATGTCTAATATCTTATTTCACTATGTGTAATCCTGCAGAAGTCATCTTTTTCAACTTTTTATTTGGTAATAACTTCAGATTTACTGGGAATTCGTTGAAAACTAGTATGGAGAATTCTCATGTTTCCTCTCACCCAGCTTCTCTCCTAAGCATAATCCAAGTATCTAGACCAAGAAACTAGTATTGTGCAGATTTTTTAACCAATCTGTAACCCTCACTCAGATTTCACTAGCTTGATGTGTGTTTGATTTTTCTACGTTTCTATGAAATTTTATCACATGAATAGATTTCTGTAACCACTGCTACCATTAACATTCAGAACATTTCCAGCCCCCTAAAAAGTGGGGATGTTATCCCCTCTGCTAACCTCTTAGAATCACTCCCTCCACTCAGTCTAAATCTGTAAGAACTGCCTATCTCCTCCAGCATTATAATTTTGTTATTTTTTTTTTGAAATTATACTATCTGTAATCCTGCAGAAGTCATCTTTTGAAAATGGCTGTCACTCCACATGATGATTTTTACCTCCACCTCAGTTGCCATGCACACCAAGAATGGCTCATTTTCTTCTCTTCTCTTATTTCTGATTATTATTCCATGATACCAATCTATTACTTAGCATTCTTTATTCATTGATCTATTTAGCTTGAAAGTCATTTGGATGGTTTCTAGAGTCTGGCTATGACAAAGTTGCTATGAGCACGAACATACAAGATTTTTTTGTTCATTTGTTTGCTGGGTTTTTTGTTTTGTTTGCTGCTGCAGATAAAAGCGAAGGTCTCTTGCATGCTAGGCAAGCATTCTCCTGCTGAGCTATACACCCAACCCTCATGCACAGGTTTTTACATGAACAGCATTTTCATTTTTCTAGGGTAGATATGAAGCAGTAGGATTACTAGGTCATACAGTAAACGTGCACCACTGTCAGAAACTGTAAAGCTGTTTTATAAAATGTTGCCGGTCCTTTTAAAACAAAGAAAGATCTAGAATATTCTCATGATGATAAATTATCTATGTGGACTTAAATGACATTTTATTTGCGTACAAAATATGCATTTCAGGTTTTCTATGCAACTTGTTTCACTAAGCAGAAGCTGCTGAAAGTCATGTCACCACTTGGATCAAGAACCAAGTGAAAATATACTTCATTAAGGAGCATTTCTAGGACCAGTGGTATAGCTCAGCAGACTAAGCACTTGCTTAGGGAAGCACAGGGACCAGAGTATGGTTCCTGGCCTCGCCTGCGTGCTGGCCCCACTGTCAAGCGCACTGAGCTGGCGATGGAGTCCGGGCATGGTGGCACACACCTGTAATCCCAGCACTTGGGAAGCAGGAAACAGGAGGATCACTATGAGTCCAAGCTGCGTAGTGAGATCCTATAGAAAAAAAAAAAAGGAGCACTTCTTTATGCTGTTATAAATGAATGTAAGTTTAATATTTATATAGATGAGGTGTTGATAGACCAATTAATGTAACAAGCCAATACTGTACAAATTCCTAGACAGCCACTATTTAGGTGTAACTGTACTTTTTAGAAAGTCCTTATTCAAGCTAACTTACTGAGACCAGTAGTACTTATGCTTCTGGCTAAAGGATACATATAATATTCACACTGGTGACAACCTGGAGGGTGACACCAACAGAATAATATTTAAAATGACCACGAACGCCAAACAGTGCTTCGTGGATTCAGGACCAGTATTCATAGCTCTTGTGTGTTCTTAAAAGAGATCATCTTTTTCTTCTAACCCAATATCTCCCAGAAAACTATTCTTAAAATAAAGGCCTTCCCCCAACGGTAAATCTAAGACTATTTTTCTTTTTCTATATAATTAATTTTGTTTTATTTTACTTTGAAAAGTAAAAAAAGAAACAAAAAAATAGAAAAAAAGAAACAATACCATACAACAGTGCATATGTTACAGATTTTCAAAACAGGAATAGCTAATTAACAATGGTTATATTATCTATTTTTATCATTAAATCTGCTGCTCAGGTTAACAGATACAGTTATACACAATTGAGGAAATGATTGAATATTGGCAGTTGCTTTCAAAAAATCTTAATAAGATTCTATTTTTTTTCTTCCAACATTCTTTGTAATGTTTCCCAGTGAATTTTCCATCAAGTAAAAAAAAAAAAAAAGAAAAAATACTAGGCAGCAGAAATAGGTAAATTCACTTCTAAATTTGGAACCAGGACAGTGTTCCTAACTATAATTAAAAAGAAGATGGTAGGGCTGGGGAGATAGCTCAGCTTTCTAAGCGCCTGGCTGGCAAGCACAAGAACCTAGGTTTGATCCCCTGTAAAACATGCCATACCCGACTGTGCTGACCACCAAAATTGGGCCTGGTGGGGCACACCTGTAACTCCAGCACTGGGGAGGCTGAGGCAAGAGGATCACTACAAGTCCAAGCTGCCAAGTGAGACCCTGTACCAAATAATTAATTTATTTTTTTATTAAAAGATACTGATAAGGTTCTATGCCTACCCTGCCATGCCACCCCACCCCCGGGGTGCACTGAGATGGCGACTGAGACTGAGCACGGTGGTTTGCACCTATTATCCCAGCCACTAGGAGGCTGAAAACAGGAGAATCACTACAAGTCCAATCCGTGTAGAGAGACCCTGTAGACACTATAGACCCTGCACTAAATCCAAAGGAAAAAAAAAAGATGCTGATAAATTAGGCTATCTAAAATCAAAGAGTATTAGTTGATCAACAAAACAGCAACCACAAGCAAGGTGGAGAGAAAAATAAGGAAAGATATTGACAACTTCCTTGGAGAGAAAGAGCTAATGACCGTGAGATACAAGGAGCTCTAGAAGTGAAGGGAGGCTCGGGGCCAACTAAAAGATGGGAAGCAGATGGGAGCAGCGGGCGTGCAGGGAAAGAAACGTGCTCCCGGGCTCCCTGCTACACAAGTGCAGATGATCACACTTGCTTACCTGTGACACTGGCAAAACCCTGCCATGTGCATGCACACTTTAGTGAGTGTGAAGAGCTTAGTGGTGTCCGCTAAAACCACACCAGCTCTTCCGCTGCAACCCAGAAGGTCTAGCAGCCACAGATAGTAAATGTTCACTCCCACTGATGGAATGAAGGGCCATCTCCAGGACAGAACACGCTAGGG
Organism: Capromys pilorides; assembly: GCA_004027915.1. Classification (NCBI taxonomy): domain Eukaryota; kingdom Metazoa; phylum Chordata; class Mammalia; order Rodentia; family Capromyidae; genus Capromys; species Capromys pilorides. The sequence goes on from PVKN010022120.1 coordinate 9,709, forward strand.
ATCTTTCCATACAGCTATCAGAGAATGCTACAACATCCAGCAGAAACGTCTAACCACGAGGTATAAAAATGAAAGCCATATTAATACGCTGAGCTATGAAAGGCTCAACTCAATGGCTCCCGACATTGCCAGTTCTGCTGATGACCCACTACTATTATGGACTATTGGACTATACATCCAGCTACTTTCTCTTAGCTCAGTGAGATTTGTACTAATAGTGTTTAGACAAGATATCATGTCATCTTCTTGTACCCTGAACAACTACTATGTAGACAACAACAATATGCAGTGTGTTAATTATTTGGCTGTCCTACTAACCTGTTGTGAATCTGTCTCATTGTTATTTCTTTCTCATTAAAATTAATTAAAAAATTTAAAAAATAAACACATTTTAATACACAGCATGTTAATTTTGTATAGAAAAAAAAATGAAGATACATATTCATACTGCTTGGGCTTTTGTAAAAACCACTGAAAGACTTTCTAAAAGCTAAAGGAAAAGAGCTCAGTGGACCAAAGCGCCTGCTTAGGCAGAGCACAGCAGCTGGGGTTCGAGCCTCACCATGCCGTGCCAGCCCCGCTCCCAGGGTGTGCAGAGATGGCAGCTGGGACTGGACGTGATGGCGCACGCCTATAATCCCAGCACTTGGGAGGCTGAAAACAGGAGAATCACTACGAGTCCGATCTGCATAGGGAGACCTTGTAGACCCTGTACTAGATGCATTAAAAAATAAATAAAAATAAAAATTGAAGGAAAAGAATAAAAATGTTTCCCCTGATAGTCAATGGAACAAAGAGAACAGAAGCAAAATAGCAGAATTTCTCAATGTGCACCTCTTTGCATCATCTTGGTCCTTAAAGCATATAAATAGACGAACTATTTGAAAAAGGCCAGTAGAAGATACCTATGGTCTCACTCACAGTACACATCATTTCAAATACGGGCTGCTAGTTTCTTTGCATACCTATATTGGGGTGACCATAGGCACCCATGATGAACTTCCAACTTGGAATTGTGCAGGTGTCCTCAGAAGATTGCTCAAGAAGATGAAAGGTGAGAGAGAATATGTATAAAATTCTTAGGTTAATGCCCGGCACCTGGTCTATGCTCTCGCTAAGTAATTACTGACAGGTGCAGTAAACTCAATCAGGCAAGTGATCAGTTCAGTGGCACCTGGGCTTAGTCCTAGGATCAACCAATATAATTGAGAAAACTACCAACCCAATAACACCTTTCTCTATGTTTTGGATATTTAGCCTCAAACTAGCTTTATCAATACCACAATCACAGGATTTGAGCGTTTTCTTCTGTTTCTTCGATTTGCTGTGCTGGGAACTGGACCAGTCTTGTGTGTGCTAGCCAAACACTCTCCTACCTCCAGCCTCCAGTTGGAGCATTTATATATCTTAAACAAGACTAAATTTTATTTTATTAAGGTTTATTGAAAGTATTTCATTATTTGACCAATCTTACATACCTATATCTATTAATCTAAAAAGATTTGATGATGAAGATATGTAATACAACCATTGTTAAATTTTTGTTCTTGTTTTGAGATTCTGTACTATATGTACTCTTACTTGTTACTGTTTTTCTATCTTTGTTTCTGCTGTTTTTACTCTTTAAAATAAAATTTTAAATATTCAAAAAAAAAATAAATTTTATTTTAAAAGAAAAAGGAAGAGGGTAGGAACCAAACCATGTACCTTATTAGCCTGAATTTCTTTAGATGTCATCAATAAATTCAGGAATAAGGTGCGTGGTACGGAGTTAGGTTTAATTAAAGACAATATTTGAGCTGGCAAGATGGCTCAGTGGTCTAAAGTGCCTGCTTAGGCAACTGCAGGGACCATGGTTCAAACCCTGGCACCACATGCCATGCCAGCCCCACCCCCAGGGCAGGCTGAGCTGGCCATAATATAAATAAACTTAAAAAAAGAAAGAAAAGCAATTTTGAGGCTTTATTTGTGACTGGTGGTTAAATATAATCCGTGCCACACTTCACTCAGGAGGGCATTCCTGGCCCCTTAACAGAGTTAACTGCCCCAGCTGGGTGCCCCTTGTCATCCAGTTACATCCCACTCCTGGGGCTACTCTTTCTGGTGTCTCCAATGCCCCCATCCTCTCACTCACATGAACAGAACGTATTTGTCTTGTGTGCGCCTTCCATACGTGGTCTACACCCTTGGAAATCCCACACCTACGTCCTAGCGCCTTCTGCTCACCCCGGGTATGTGGGAGGAGCTGGAAGATCGGAAGGTTGTCAGCCAGCAGACATTGTTCACTTGAGGAACCCCATCCCCTCACCACCACAGCAACCCCTATGTAAATAAAGGGAAACCTTTATTTTTCAACAGGAACCAATAAGGGATAAACAATGGTGGCTATGCAAGTAACACAAAGTAGAAAGCAAACATCCTTCCCTCAGCTGTCAGATGTTTTCAGAAGACTATTTTACTTGTCTGTTTCAACTCTTGCTTTAGTGCTCTAGCCCACCACGTGATTGTGATTATCTGTGTTAATAAAGTCCTTATTCTACTTGCTTATAATGGTAGACTTTCATAAGAGACTCTTCCTGCAATATTTTTCGGCTGTCTTTTTTCACTTTGCCTTTTGTGAAATGTTTTAAATATTTGATTTTAGCCCCTACCACAGACTCCAAATCTGTGCTTAGAATTTCAAGATCAAAGAACTGTAGCTAATCCTTAGGATATTTGCCATATTTTCACTTAAGAATCCATGTCTTATCAAGTTTCTGTGGTTTTCTGGAATATTTACTGGTCAGAATGTTAAAATGTGCACATCTGAAACTATTTCTGAACTCTGTTTTCTTGATGGTTTTCCATATTTAGTGAATGGGAAAAGATCCAACTCCTGCCTGGTATTGAAGTCCGTCAGGCCATCTTGAGCCTGTGCAGAGAGGATTCCTAGCTTGTATCATCGCATGGTTTCAATAAACCTCATTTTTTGTTCTCCTTTAAACAAAACGGTCTTATTCATGATGGTGGAAAAGCAAGACACTTGTAATGAAAAGACAGTGTGTCCAGAGGAGGAATTTTCTTCCTAGCTTTGGGATTTTATAAGACGAAGTGTTGGACAACCTGAGCTGTAGTTTCATGGGTCAGTTACTAGAACTGTAAGTCTGTCTCTGGAAGTCACTTACTGTACTGTCCTTGGCTAAGCCTCTCTGCTACAATTTCTTTTCTTTAAGCACAGACAAAACAGCAGTTGATAAACAGTGGCACATAAAAAACAATGAGAAATTAGAGAAGTTTTCAAACTGTCCTTTATTAGTGCCACTGAGGCAAATTTTGCCAAAGATTTTATAAATAATGGACTTCATTATTATTATTTTATCAATAATAATAAAATAATGGACTTTGATGTATGGTTGCACAGAATCTGTTTAGCTAATAGTCTCACTACAATTAAAGACGCATAAAACATTTATCTCCAAATAGAAGCAGTAAGCCTTTCAAAATTGGACTGATCACAAGATATTGATCTGTGGCTTCTATTTACTCAAATTTACTTCTTTAAAGTTCTGTCTTCTGCTTCTTCATAGGAGAAGTCTATTTTCACACCCCAGTGTTCATCCCTAAGGATTAGCCAAGTGCCTAAACTGGATCCATTTCTTATTTCTAAAAATAAGAAACTGTGCATTAAAAAAGATGAAGCGTGCCGGGCAAGCCAGATAATTCTCCATTTCCTCAGATGAGACTTAGAGAACTGTTCCCTCCCTAGATGTCCTTTGCTTAGTGACATTCGAGGGCAAGTGCATCTCCATTGCAGAATCCAAAGAACAGGCTTGGGACCAAATGTCAACACATCCTTTCCAAAACTCTTAGCAGTAGGTGAGGATTAACCAGAGCCTGTTTGTCATCTGAAAATAAGTATCGAGTTTCTCAAGGAGAATTGCTAAACAGAACCAGCTGCCAAAACTCAGTCTCCATCACTCCACTGCTTAGCATAAGGGCACAAGAGAAGTAGGGAGCGTGAGGAATTTGTGCTCTGTCACCGTCAGTTTAAAAGCTGTGGTGGCCTGCTGGGGTGTTGGGAGTCAGGTTATGACCCTGTGTGAGCTGCCCAAGCATCGAATTTCATCGTCGCATGGGAGGGGATTTCCAGCAGAAGTTTCAGCTTTAATATTCATTGGTGGGAATCCAAGCCTTTTTTTAGAACCATCATCAAACATCAGTTTGGAGCTCTGTTCAGGAATTGAAACTGACCACAGTTTTGTCATTGAGTACACATGCAAATAGGTGCTAGGAGGAAATTTTAAACACTAAAGACACTAATTTGCAAAGTTGCTGCTTCTAAGAGCCTGTGTTATAGACGCTCTATAAAAGGACATAACCTAAAGTCTCTGTGTCATTGCCAAAAGCCACATTCTGAGTCACACATAAATATTTGCGGCTTCTCATTCCTTTGATTTGTTCAACACTGATGGAATTACACCCAGGTAATTTTCCCCAGACACTATAGTGTGCCTTAAATAGGATATATTTACCTCCTACTTATTCACAAGAATTCTCCGGGGACAAACACTTCTTTCCTGTTTCATAAACACAGCAGCATGACTTTCTTACATCCTCTGGTCTTTAAACCACAACTGAACATACACATGTGTGATCACACGCTGCACCAAGGGTTTCTGCAAATTACAGATCCTGAAGAGTGTTTGCTCTGTGGCATGAAAAGTACCTTGTCTGAATCTGCCCCTGACACTAGCCCACTGCCTGTCTTGGTGGTATCTACCAGGATCTCAAAACTAACCAGGCCTTCTGTGTAAAAAAGTGTAACAGTTCTTTTTTAAAAGCACATTCTATAGGGAGTTATTAGAGTATCAACAATGATGAAAAATACCAGTTCCATGTTCAGTCTAAGGTATTTCATATTCAGAAAGACAGTGATGTTAAGCTCAAATATCTGTTATAGAATAATAGTATCACTAAGCTTCTCTTCTGGAGGGTTAAGAACTTAAGTTTACAGACCAAAAATTAGAGGGGAAAAAAAAGGCTACATGGATAGCCAATATTTTGGTCCTAACTCTTCAAGATCAGTAAGGACTCAGGACATTAAAGACCCTGTACTGTAACATCCTATAACTCAGTGGTGTCCCAAATTTTCTGTTCAAGGAGATTTTGGAGCCACAGAGGAAAGAAATTGATGTTGTATAGTGTGCCTAAGCAGAGTCACCTAGAGAGAAAACATTCTCTCAGGCTTTCACAGAGAGCAAACTGGTCAAGCAATGGCTCCAGACAGCTAACACTGACAATAGTTCTATAAAGCACTGTACATGGTTTCAAGGTAAATCCTGAGGGGATTTGACTGACTTTGGGAGATACAAAAGTTCTATGTTTTGTTATACAGGTCTTGCTTTAACTTGCCTTTAACCACCCAGCAGAAAAGTTTAACCATGAGGCATAAAAAGTAAAGCTAGATTAGTATGCTGAGCTGTAAAAGGCTCTAATCAACAGCTTCCGACATTGCCAGTTTTGCCGATAACCCACTACTGTTATGGAATATTGGACTATGTATTCAACTACTTTCTGTTAGTTCAGTGAGAAGAAATAT
>PVKN010022121.1:0-15273 GCA_004027915.1 Capromys pilorides
AAGTTAACAAACAGCCAAGAGGAAGCAATTCTGCCCAAGAGCCTGGATATTTTGCTTCCTTTTCTTTATAGAGAGTTACCATGGCAGTTAGTTGCGTGGTTTGCCTCCGACCTGCTCTCCCATTTCTGGATCTCCAGTCACTGGAATACAATACTGTGAAGCTTCATAGCACTTGATATCATGAGAGAAATAAATCTGAATAAGGAATCACAGTTGAATCATCGCTAACTTTGATGAATTAGCATCAAGAGCTCTTCAAAGTGTCATTTTTTTTATGCTTCTTGAATGATTGGGTTTCAGGGGTTCCTCCTAGGAATTTTAATTTGAGCACCGCAAAGACAAATAGGAGCACACAAATCATTTCGTGTCCACCGACCTCCCAGGGAAAGAAAAGTGCTTACAAAGTGAAACTTCATTTCTCTTCACCAGCCTCCTGCTATACCTGGGTTTTCTTTGTTTAAAGTCTAGCACTGAAGCATTTCTTTGCAGTAGTTTTAAGAATAATGGTGCACATTAGACAAGACTAAGTTAAAGAATCATCATCAGTTTTTTTTCTCATTAACCAAAAAAGAAATCAACTTCAGTAATGATACAGATGATTGTTGCTGCTAAGGATAGTATATATTTCTTAAATACTTGCTATGCACCACAAATATTGCTAAATATTTTACACCAATGATTTCATTTGACACTTCAAAAGCCCACTGGATGGACAATAGTATTCCTGTTTTATAGATTCAGACATCACTGTAGAGAATTTTAGCTTCCTCTGTATAGCATGGTGAAGCTGGGACAGTTGACATGAAGTTCTTGGGTTTCATTTTCCTTCGCAGACACCAGTGCCAATGCTCTGATTTTTGTAGGTGCAGTTTCTCCAGTTGTTGAGGAAATGACCATGATCCATTTCAGAATGTAAGACTGTGCATGGGAACTGACGCAAAGAATAGCTACTATAAAGCTACTATGAAACCTTCCAGATTCTTAGACATTTTCTGTGATAATACAGCACCAACGCTACTCTTTTGGACAAGGAGCCTGGGTCTAGAATCACAGTGCATAGGGGACCATCCTCCGTATTTCATCTGCTTGCCTGATGATGGCCTTAGGCAGCTTACTGATTCCTCTGTGCTTCAGTATCCTTGTTTGTATAATGCAAAGGTGTGTGTGTGTGTGTGTGTGTGTGTGTGTGTGTGTGTGCGTGCATGTGTGTGTTCGTGTAAAAGCAAATAAGACTAGTACTACTACAGAAACATATAATGAATTTCACATACAATTACTAACTTTTCCCGGAAGTACATTTTTGTCATCTACTTGGGAGAAGACTGGAAATGCTAGAAATAAATACATGAAGATAAACCCTTTGGAAATCTTGCAAGCACTAAAGGTCCTGCCTAAGTGAATTTTTCTGCAGCACAGTGGCACTATCTCCCCCTCACCCCCTGCCTGCTCTCGTACGAGGATTCATCCCAGGGAATTTGCACTGAGATATACCCCTATTACTTTTTTTATTTTAAGACAAGATCTTACTCAATTAACAGGGTGGGACTCAAACTTGCCATCCTCTTGCTTTACCCTCTCAGAGTACTGGTGTTTCCCCAAGCCTGACTAGAACTTCCTCTTCGAAGTTTTATTTTCTTCATTCATCTATGCTGTTTATGCCTTAGAAGTAAAAACAAGTCAGAAAATCCCTAAGAAAATCACTGTCATGAAGATCATTGGCTGAGTGCTTGTACTTGATTTCAGATTTTTAAATGCAAGTAATAAAAGGAAGTTCAGCACTGACTCATAATTACAAGAAAGTGGCTGTGGACACCTTTGGCACCTGAGACTGTGCAGATACTTCACATCCTGTGAAACTGCCGCCACAGTATACTCCTTGGGGCACTGCATGGCAATCTGATAACTGATAACTTTTATTGCTGTATATTTACACTTTCCCCAGTTTTCATTTTTGCATTGTCTCCCTTGTAGAGTCCTGATGCATTTTCACTGTTTTTACTGAAGACTGGAATGGTTCCTTAGAAAATGACATTAAAATCTTGGCATATGAATCTGAGTGATGGGAGGACTTTTCTTTGCAAAATTAGATTTATTTATTATTGTTTTGGTTCATGTCTAGTTGTCCCTCCAAAGCCGCATGCAGTCATGGGGCAGCTTCTAGAGCTTGTGATTAATTCCAATGCTGGGATTATGGATGTGGTGCTACATCTGCCCTGGGGCACATAATCTGCATACAGATGTAAGGAGGGGAGAGAGGCTTGGCCCCAGCTGCTGCTCCCTTTGCTCTTTGCTGTTTTCCACAGTCATGAACTGCTGCCCTCTGCCATGTGCCACTCTGCCTTGGAGTCAGCCAAGTATGGACTGAAACCATCTCTGTGTGCTAGATAATCCTTCCCTTCCTTAATCCGGGGTGTTGGATATTTTGTCCTAGCAATGAGAGAAGAGTAACTGCAACAATGACTTTTTCCCTCAGTTTTCTCAGATTGTGCCCCACATAGAGCCTGATAATTAGGTATGAGTCCGTTAAGGAAATCGTCTTGATTACTGGGAACTCAAGCTGGTGGTAAGTAGAGAGTTACAGTGAGCTATTCTAGGAAAAGGACTATGGAAATAGAGAGAAGGCAAGAACTGGTTAAACCTTGTTAACATGTGATTTGGGTAGGGGAACCATTTTAAGGTAATGCTCATGGTAGTACTGGGAAATAGAAAGTATCACTTTTTTAATGATGAAAAACTAGAGGCTGCATGAAAATAAACAGCTAAGTGAGATGAAATGGACATAACCTTTCAGTACCTTATCTATTTCTATTAAACGAGTTGGAAAAAACTATAATGACTTAAAACAACAGATCTACCTCACAGCTCTGCTGCTTTTTTGTTGTGTATAGTTGAACTGAAATGTATGTTGGATGGAATCACAGAAGGTAAGTTTTCAGAATAAGAGTAACTCAGGTAAGGGTTTACTTTTATGTGTTTTACACAGGTGAAGTTATATAAATTACAAAACTCAATGAAGTAGATACCAGTATTAGCTCATTACTACATAATAGAAAATTCTGTCTAGTGTCTAACTCTTGCCAAAGATTAGACCACCAGGAAGCAGCCACACAGAAAGCTCAACCTAGGCAGTAGTTGTAGTTAAGTTTGCATCTTTGATGTCTGCTTCATACACCTTTAAATCTGGGTGTTCAGGAGCCTGGTGCTTTATCTGAGGATAACTTGGAGTGACAGAAGAACCCTTCATTGTAAAGGCAGCCCTGACCACTTTGTGGAGCCAAGAAGGAAGAGAGACGAGAGGGGGGAGCAAGATTAGGAGGACACTATTGTGTAAAGAGATGGAATGCCATGACAAAGAATAATGTTCACTCACTCAAAGTTGTGATGCATTTTTCTTGTTTTAGATTCCATTTACCAAAATCTACTTTCCTCTTCTTTCCTCCTATGTAGACTACCAGTTTGTCTTCTCTTGTAGTTACTGTGTCCAGGAGACTGAGGTGAGGCCATGGGATTGTGGATGAGTGTGTTGTGTGGCATTCTCATGTAGGCCTTTTGCATGGCCCTTCTACATTTAGCTGACAGTGATGGCAGCTTCCAGAATGGCCTGGAGGCCACTGGTACAGAGGGAAGAGTCACTACCAGCTTAGATTCCCTTTTTTAGTTTTTTAAATTATTTATTTATATTATGGCTGGCTCAGCCTATCCTGGGGGTGGGACTGGTGCAGCATGTGGTGATGGGGATTGGACCACAGTCCCTGTGGTTACCTAAGCTTGTCTAAGCAGGTGCTTTAGACCTCTGAGCTATCTCACCAGTCTCAGCTTGGATTCTTGAAGTACTATATATTCAAACCCATCACACATAACCCAGACTTTATTTACAGCTTTCTTGGACTGTTAAGTGACACAATAAAAATGTGGGAAGCCATTGTACATTTGTCCCTATTTGTTTTTTCAGTCTAGTCTAAACTAATATATTTTAGAATCATACAATGTGAGATTATAACCCAGAGACATGTTTAAATCTTTAATGTGAGCTTTTTTTTTCTTTACAGTAGCTCTTTTGTGCTTATAGAGACCTATTTCTTCCATACAGAAATTTTTTTTGACATATATTTTGTACATATATTTTGGCCTGAGGTATTTAAAAACAGAGAAAGCATAAGAGAATTAAAAAAAACAGGGCCTTACGCTTCAGTATTTCTATAAAGAAAAAGTCTTCCCCAGTGTGAACATCACAACATTCAGTCATTTGAGACTCCTGGAACACTGAGTTTCTAAAATTCAAGAATTTGAACTCATGAAACCAACTTCACTGATGAGTGTAACCCAGTGACTCCGAAATACGCAAAATCTGAATTTCAGACACAGTAGCAGGAAACCAAAAGGGCATAGATATATTTTTGACTCTCAGAGAGTCCAAAGTAGAGAGGGGCCCTGAAGACTGACACTGGAAAAAACAAAGCAGAAGAAGCAGGCTTATGTCTTTTTTTAAAGAGCAGTCAACCTCAAAGTTACTACTAATGGCTATTTCCTTTCAGCCTACCCCCGTGGTTTTGTTTCTCCTAGGCAGTAAAATGTGAGTCTTTGGGGTCATTTGACAGATTTTCCAGTACTATATATATCAGGGGCTAAACTGACAAATCATAGGTATTTTTGATGAGTAAATTAGCCCTGGGAAATTCTTTATACCTGCTAGGAAAAAGACCCTTTGCCATGTAAAAGTTTTGGTCTCTCCATACTGATCAACGCTCCTGACTTTCTCTGTAATTTATGCATAAGTGGCACAAAATTAGCTAAAGAGACATTTAAAAATCTGCTAATACTAATCAACATACATGTTAACATTTTCTCATTGTTCTGTGACTTTCCCTGCACTGAAAGCCTATGAAAATAAAATGTGCATTTTATTTTCTCTTAGAAATTAAGAGGCTGGCCTCACATTGATTTCGGGGCCATTTGTTGGCCTCTCCAGTGTATGTGTGTCTGCTTGCTGTTGTGAAGGCTGAGTTGTAGACTTCGTGGTTATGTAATCTGAAGAGGCTCCTGTAGCCAGGAAGTGGTAGTTTCACCTTCTAAACCACTTTACTTTCAAATTCCTCTCACAGCTGTGTGCTCTGTCAACAAACACTGAACTTATTTCATGGAGCTTTGGGTCCTAGCTTTGTGGTAGACATGAAGCATGACTGCTCTGTCCTTTTCTTCACAGGGTTCAGGAGGGAAGTTATATTTAATTAAAAAGCCACACACATGAACACTTGCTTATAAAACAGATCATGATTAAGGCAACAAGGCACAAGCACAAGGTGATATGGGAACATGGAAAGGAGAAGTTGCCTGTGTCACAGTTCAGAGTGGTGCTTTGCTGTAGAGGGCCGTGATGGCTGACACCTAAATCACAGTATTAGGCAGTTGCAATAGATAAAAAGGACAAGCCCAGCCCGTGAGAGGGCCAGTGGTTTCCCTGCCCATTGAATCTGTGCTGATTCTGGACTTCCTGTGCCCAGAAGAATATGTGATCACTGAAGGCTTCTGAAGTTCCCTTAGAATACTACCCTAGCGTGCCAGTGGAGGAAATCTAGGCTACTATACCAGACAATGAGTGGCCCGTGCATGAGAGAAGAGCAGCGGAGCCCCTGAGGGCCCCCAGCTGGCAGCCAACTGTGAGTTAGTCCATCTAAGATTGTTCTGCCTGAGCCCAGTGGCCAGACACCTGCTAGACACCAGCTCAGTAGAACAGAAGAATCGTCTGGCTGATCCCAGCCCAAGCTGTTGACTGTTGAATCAGGAGCCAAAGAAGGGGTATCATTTTGAGAGTTTGGTGGCATTTTATGGGGAAATCTATTACTGATACACCAGGAGAAGGCTGGAGGCTGGGCCTGAACACCAGGCAAGGGGAAAGACATATGCAAAGGGGCAGAGAAGTAGAGAAGGCAAAGATCAGGACAAGGTGGGAGATTTCAAAGCAATAGAGAAAGACTAAATAAAGAAGGTCACTAACCTCAGTGTGTATCTTAAGAAAACCAAAACCACCATTGGAGGTACTTTAAACTGGACACTAACATGATGGCAGGCTTGCATAGATATTTCAAATTCATATTGGCAAGTATTTGCATGATGACGCTCAGCAAGCTCTATGTGAAAGTTTCAATGAGTGGATCAAAAGACTCCTGAGAAGAACATGAATTAACCCAGGTGTCTGGTAAAGCTTTAAAGGTAGAGGACAGCAGGGAACAGGCACCACAACCTAACTCAATAAGAAACTATAGGGCAGGCAGCCTATCAATGGCTGACGAGTCGTTCCTACCAAAATCCCCCACTAAAAATTTGTCTTTGGTACATTTAACCCCCAATAAGATGACAGAGGCAACTCTCCTTACTTCTGAACTAAGACTCTTGAACCAATTCATCAGTAGGTAGGAAAAAGCGAGACGAGTCCTAAGGTAATTTTCTTGCTCTGAATCTGATAATTACTGGAGAAAACTCCTGCTGTTCAATCAGTTCCATCTGTTGGCTGGAAGCGTGGTTAGGGCACAGCTCTGAAGGCTCTGGGCCAATAGGTTGTAAGGCTTACAGATCTGTTCAGGAATCGAAGAAGGTCTTTGGCAAGCTTATGGCTACCATATATTTGACCTTGAATTCAGGAAACTCTCAAGGACATCTCAATGACTTAATGGAGTCAGACAGACTTCAGTTTAGGTTTGTGCTACAGTGCTTCTAACTTGTATGACTTTTTGCTGATTAATCTATTTTTGGTGCAATTTCTGAAGCCCTGAGAGGACAGGGACCATGAAGTCTCCATCCTGTGGACATGAAGAAGATTGGATGCAGCCTACGCAGGAAGTACTGGAAAGTAAGCTATCAGTTAAAGCTTGTTCACCTTCTAGAGCTCTTCAGCATTTCTGAAGAGTTTAGGGTGATAGACAGTAATAGCAATGTGGGAGTGCTTTGGCTGCATAATTTTATTTATTTATTTGTTTGTTTGTTTGTTGGACATAGAGTCTCGCCATGAAGTTCAGACTCATAGTGATCCTCCTGTTTTAGCCTCCCCAGCTCTGGAATTAGAGGTGTGTGCCACAGCAAGATATACAGTACTAGGGATTGAACTAGGGACCTTACTCTTGTCAAGCAGGTGCTTAGAATACTGAGCTATCTCCCCAGCCCTGGGCTGCATAATTCCATTACGCTAGAATTCTACATGTAGCCTTGCCTGATCCTGAACAGCAGAATCATCTCTCGATGCCTTCTCTTGATACCACTTCACTCATTCTCAGCATTGGCTGGACATTGGAATCCTCGGGAAAACAATGAAGATATCAGTGCTTTTTTTTTTTTTTTTTTTTTCATCCCTGGAGGTTTTGATGTAATTGATCTGAATTGTGGCCTGGACAGTGAGATTGGTTTAAAAAGATAATCTTGTTTTAGGCATCAGTTCACTGAATTGCTGAAAATTTTTGGTGTTGGTGCATTTATTTGTAGAATACATTATAAATCTTGATCTACATGTGATGTTATTTCCACTACACTATCCTAATAGAAATACTACAAAACAGCTTTTTTATCTTTTAAGTCAGTATGCCAACTGTGTAAGACTGGGGCCATCATAGGAGTAAAATAGCTCTGTAGCTCCCTAGGGAACATGCTTAGCAGCAAACCACAATGAAACAGGCTTGAGTCAAATTATGCCCCATGGTGACCTGGGGAGTTCTGCTTCTTTGAGATACAAAACAAAAAGGCAGAAATTAAATTCCAATTACAGGAGTTTGTGGCCCTCTAATATTAATGCGTGTTATGTGATGTGACCTTTTTTTCTCTTTCTTTCTTTATAAATTTACGCTTCTGAAGATTTCACTCAAGAACTATTTTTTCAATTAGGGTATGCTGCCACCAGGTGGCAATAGGGCCCTCATCTGTAATTACCATCTTTGAAAAATAATAATTCCTTCATACATTCATTCATTTACGACCTTTTGAAAAGGCCAATATGCATTTTCACTTAAAATTCAACATGTAAACTTTAGCCAGGTGTGGTGGGGCACATCTATAATCTCAGTATTCAGGAGACTGAGGCAGGAAGATCATGGCAATTTTCAGGCCAGCTTGGGTTACACAGTGAGTTTAAGGGCAGCCTAAACTATATATGGAGACTTTGTTTCAAAAAAAATATGAGAAGCATAAAGTGTGCAATTGAAATTCAATAATTTAATAATTGTTAAAATTTCACATGTAAATATGTATTATCCCTTAAGAATTAGTAATCAGATTATAATCAGATATACACATTTCTTCTGTCACCAAATTTTGCTGCTAAGCTTTTATGAAGTTGAACATTATTGTGTAACTAAGGATTAGTATATTAAAATTCTCATACTCTGGCATCCCAAACTTTCCAGCAATCAGTATTTGCTATTGGAGACTAATTAGTACAGCCACTTAGAAATATTTAGTTAATTGATTTCTATCAATGCTTGCCTTAAAAAGCTATACTTCCTCTCTTAAAAAAAAGAACTGGAGAGGAAAATAACCCAATTTTTTGTTTTTCATGGGTATAGGTGTCTTCTTCATGAGTAATTTCCCCTAATCAGAAGAAAGCAAATTTTCCTTCTTGTAGAAGAGTAACACCTCAAGATGATGTGCTGGTTGACTTGATTGAACTGATAGCTGCATACAGTGTCTTCCCTTCTGTGAGATAAGCGTGGGTTTTGTACCATCCTAGACCTTTAGCAGGTCATCTTCGACACAATGATTTCACCAAGAAGCAAGTTAAAAGCTGTTCTTAACACATCAGGTACACAAAGAGGAACTGGTGATGCCTTTGTGCTTTCCATGAATGCATATCCCTCTTCTGAGGAAATTAGGCCTCCCAATTTCCTCTTCTTCCTGTTGAGATCACACATGGAAGAAATCATTGTAAGGACCCACAGCAAGTTGATTTCAGCTGACACTGATTGTGTCACCAGGCAATAATATTTGTGGTTTTAATCTAGCTGATTGTAACTCTTTGGAGAAGATCCCAGAACTACATGAGAATTTTTACAGATTCAAACCCCTGACTCTAAAATTTCTGTTGTGGTTCCTCCATACTGCTCTTTCCTTACATTCTTCCTGCATAAGTTATCAGACATCATCCACAGTTAATGCATGTGCCAAAGTGCCTGGGAGTCTTTTGAGGAGAAAATCAGAGCCTTTCTGAGGACAGAAGATGGTCTTGAAAGGAAGGGGTTTGGGTTGGAAATGGTCTGAAATGCAGAAACTAATCTAGCTGTCTTGGTTTAGCCCAGTCTTGCCACAAGTTCCTACATCTCGTGTCCTGCAGAAAGCAATTCAGCATACAGAGGTCTAAGTACTTGTCTGTCCATATGTTCTTTGCAAGTGTCTGGTTCCCTGCATGGCTTCTAGTGGTCTTGGTTGCACACCTGAGTTAGTTACTATGAGTTATTACTTGGGACTGAGAATGATTATTTTTAGACTTTGCTTTGTAGATGGTGGTAAATGCATCAAACCAAATCAATTTCACAGGGGAGCTTTCTAGAAATTCAAATTTTTAGGCTCCAGACTAGACTTATTAAGCTACCTTATAATTTATCAAGAGCCCCAGGTCATCTATACGCACAGCAATGTTTGAGCAAGACTGTGAGTCCAGAGGAAGATTTTGTAAAAGACAGTGTACAGGTCATGCCTACATCTATAGGGAGACACTCTCCTCTCACTGACACCTTCCTGTGAGAAGCACCTTTCTGATTTTAGGACCTTACAGAGCCAAAACACAGGTGAAGAGAGTGAGGCTCATGTGGAAAAACAACTCCTGGAACATTGTAAGGCCCCAGCTCCACAGCTGGATGATCTGCTTAATCTGTGCCTCCTTCAACCACTTTGATGAGGGGCCTTGCTTGCCTTGTTCAGCTCTGCCCCGTTGGGGTGTGGGCTGGCAGTGGATGGGATCAGCATCTGTCAGACAGTTACCTACCTGTGGGTAGCTGCTCTCCTTTTCGTCCATATAATTAAAGTCCTCCCAAATGTGGGACGTGTGTGTGTGTGTGTGTGTGTGTGTGTGTGTGTGTTCGTTGTTGCTGTTTTTGAATTTCTTTTCTGTATTCTGTGATTTAAGGGTTGACTTAAGTCTCCACTAGGAAATATTTGGGGCATTACTGGATATTTGTAGAGTGCTGGTTTATTTTCCACACTAGTATTGCTTCCGGAAGCATGGTCCCACTGTAGAAAACTCTGAAAGAAAAGTGCTGAGGAGTTGGGTTACACAACACCACAGAGACCTCCAACAGGTGTGTAAACTGAGACAATGACGTGCACTTGTAAGTCTTCAGTTTTTTCCTTTATAAAATTAATATGGTTTCTATGAGGTGGTTACACTAACATGTAAGTGTTTAAGGCATAGAGAGAACAATGGCTTTTAGACAAAAGAGGCTGAGAATCTCCAGGCCCACAGTCAGCAATGCTTAAACTACAAGACTCAAGCCCGTTTCTTTCCTTCTCACTGTGTTATTCTCAGACTCATAGAAGACATATCATAATTAAGGTTCTTTGAAATTTAATGGCATCCCCTCCATCCTCCATTTATTTCTCCTCTTTCTATTAAGACATGGTTTCAGATTCAGTCCCTGGAAGCTAATGTCTTAACTAGAATCATAATTGATGGGCTTCGTACTGAACTCAAGGTGAAGCAGCAGCTGGAGCGAGGCAGGCTCATCCCATTTGCATTTCAGGTGAGTCAGCAAAACAGGGAGTAAAGTATGGCTTGCACTATAATAAAGCTTCTTGGAAGCACTGGTCATCCAATGCTGCTTGTCCTGTCCTTGGGACAGGACAGTAGGCTTGCCATGAACCAACAGTCTCCCTGGTCACCCAGTGAGAACTTGTGAGAAGGCCAAATTACAGTGTGTCCCTCTCACCTTCCCTCCTTTCCTCCCATGCGTATCATAAATGCTGCTTCCCCTGACTCTGCTTGTCTTCCCCAGCTGCAGAGAGCCACTGTCCTCTAGCAGGTATGCTCGCCTGACAGAGATAGCTCACAGGCTGTCACATCCTAGCACAAGTTCTAAACAGTTGAACTATGAGCCCAAGCTGCCCCTTTCTTAATTCTAGGCTGCTTCCTTATTATCATCCAGTTTGTCTATCCAGAATCTAATCTTGAAACAGTAAACCTGGGGTACTCAGTTACTTTTCCTATGTAACTCTGCAACACATATACAAAGTCCTTTACCATACTCTTGAATATCTCATTCTATGGCTAGCCAACTATTTTAGACATTCATTCATTCATTCTTCCATTTATTCATTTTATTTTATAAATTTTATTAATTTTAATGAGAATGAAATAGCAATGAGACAGTTTCAAAACCCATTAGTAGGACAGTTACAATAATTAATACATTGCATATTGTTTTCTTCATAGTAGTTGTTCAGAATACAAAATGCAGACATATCTTTACTAAGCACTGTTAGCACAAATATTTCTTCTCACTGAACTAAGAGAAAATAACTGTATATATAGTCCAATAGTCCATAATAGTAGTGGGTGATCAGCAGAACTGGCAGTGTTGGAAGCTGTTGACTTGAGCCTCTTACAGCTCAGCACATTAATATGGCTTTACTTTTTTATACCTCATGGTTAGAGTTTTCTGCAGGATAGTTAAGACCAAGATAAAGCAAGACATACATAACCAAAAATGTAAATTTTGTATCTGACAAGATCAGTGAAATCCCCTCAGAATTTGCCCTGAAACCATGTACAGAATTTTGTAGAACTTTTGTGTGTCAGCCTTCTGGATGAGGCATGGCCTTTGCTTGACCAATTTGGAGATTATGGAGCTATAGAAGAAAGGGATTGACACTGCCTATGGAGAGTCACCCACAGAGAAAATGTTCTTTTAGGCTTTCACAGAGAACAAATTGGCCATTTATTCTTTAATGTATCAGTACTTATTGAACCTTCCCTAAGAGCCAGACACTGCTGTGCATCAGAAAACAGTAAACAATACTATTATAGGGAGTCAAAGCCTTATGGAGTTGAGAGGAACTCATGTATCAATATCAAATATTTAGCCCTTACAGGGATTGTTTTTGATATAAAAGATGCAGTAGAAAATGAGCAGGCACAGTCCCTGCTTTGATGTAGGTAACACTGCACAGCTTGTAATAGACTCTGAAGAAGGAAACAGCAGACACAGAGGTATAATATGTCAGATGGTGGAAATGATAAAAGAAAATTAAATCTGGAGAATGGGAAAGTGAGAAATGAGTGGTTTTACTCTTCGTAGAACAATGAAGGATGTCTTATCTGATAGAGGATGTTGGAGCTAAGAACCAAATGATGTTAGAAAGCAAGCTGTGTGGACATCTGGGGAAAACGTGTCTGAGCAAGGCCAGCAAGGAGGAAGAAGTGGTATTGTTAACTGTTCGAAGAATGGGTCAGGGCAGTGGGCTGCAGTGAAGAGCAAAGCAGGGGGGAATGGAGGAAGGATGTGGGTTTGGATCTAGCAGGCAGCTTTGTATTGAGTGTTGCATGCCCAGAACACTAGATTTTAGTTGAGGTGAGAAGAGAAATTACCAGTAGGGTCTGAGCATGGGAGTCCGGTCTGCCTTGGGTGTGGGAAAGCTCTCTCTGCTTTGTGTATGGGGATTAGCATTGAGGAATGTGGTTAGAGGTGCAGGCAAGGTTGTCAAGGATGATTACCCCACGGAGAAAGGATAATTTAGCTAGTGTATTGAGGAATGCAGATTAGATTGTTTTGAGGCCAGACAATACCTATGGAAAGGTGAGATCCTAAGTGTGAACAAAAGAAAGAAGGTAAAGCAATTCCACAACTTTTATTATGAAATGCAGAATGAATGTGATAACCATTTACCCAATGTGAATCCAATAACTTTCAGTGAAAGGCAAAGCTAAAAATTGAGATAAGAACTGTAGTTGGAAAACATCACACTATCATGTCTCAATATCCTACCCATGATTCCCTCTCTACTCTTACTCTCTGATTAACTGTGTTCCCTCTCAACACAGGACATTACCCTACATTTTTTCACATTAAGGCTATATGTTTTGTCTATGGGTAGTAGAAACAAAGTTCTATGCAACACAAAAAGATGATTATATTTGTACTTTGCAAAGCTTACTTTGGCTGTAGATTGGAGAAAGGCATGGGATAGCACAAGCATTAATGGAAGGGAACTCATGAAGAAATGATTGCAAATCAAGACTGAGAAAGTGGAGACTTGAATTAGAGTGCTGGTGTGCGAGATAAACCCAAAGAGTGTAGGACTCTTATGGAGGTACTGACTCCTCTGATTACTTCGAGTGACCATCAGCCATGTAGACATGACCGTAGTCATTTGGTGAGAAAAGGCTTGTTTGCGTGCTCTGTAAAGGAACCTAAATCATCATCCAACCAGTATAGAAAGTGCAGAGGAGGTTAAATGCGGTCTTCTGGGTGGGGCCCTCAGGAAACTACAAGCTATTTCCAGGAAGAGACAGCACAACTCTTTCATGCCTCAGTGGTTTCAAAATTTTTCTTCATGAGGTTCATTGCTTTCTTCACATGTATTCCTCTCTCCTTCCCACAACTCTGCCCCTCAGAACCACTTGGAACTCTTCATTCGCGCTAATGCAGTGTTTTTCCTTATGTGCTTTTAGAGCCTTCAACAGTGTTAAAAAGATTAGTTGTAAAATGATTAAGAGCACTGCCTTTCGAGTTAGTGCCTTTGATTTGCAAATCAGGTCTACTATTGATTAAATTTGTGGCTTTGGGAAAATTATGTAATTTCATAGAACCTCAGTTTTTATACTTCTGAAATGGTTAAAATTATTGCACTCATCTTACGTGATAATTATTAAGATTAAAAAGATAATTCCAGAGTACATTATTCCTGATATCCTGAGTCATAAGCTAGAAACTCATCACTTCATTGTAATTACAAGAAAAATGCTAAAAGAAATCCACTACATATTCTCAGATCCATAAGTGATGACTACTTACAGGGCATGCAACTGCCTCCACAATTGGAGAGAGAGACAAACAGCTACACAGAAACACAACTTGCTAAAGCAGGAGCCAGCAGTTTTATACATTCATAGAAACCTGACAAAGTTTAATATTAAACAATGATCAAGAAAAAATGAAGGCTCACTGTGGATGCTGGAGAGAAAATAACAATTTAAGGTCCCAGGACAACTGGGACCTACATGTCTACAAGTTTTACCTCTTGAAACTTAAATGTGTTCACACAAGTAATTTCCGACAAAATTCCTTAATGACTTGCATGTAAGAGAGGGACAGATATCCTTGGGAAGTCATTAAAACAGATCCCAAGCTGATGAAGGCTTTACTAGAACTAAACCAACCTTCAGAAAAGAAATAACCATCTCCTGCCCACTGTAAAACCTAAGGGGAGGCAACAATTGAGAAGCACTCATACAGTTCACAGCATGCACATACACACACATACACACACACACACACACACACACGCGCACGCACACACAATTCCACATCATTTATGAACACAGATCAAAAAGCCTCAGTGAAATATTAACCAGTCAGGGCCAACTGGGATCTATCTCAGTATGAAAGGCAAACTCAATATTTGAAATCAATTAATCAAATTCATCATATTATCAGATTTAAAGAGAAAATCACACATTCATATCAACAGATGAAAAAAGAAAACCTGACAGAAGCCAATTACTATGGATAATAAATAGTAATTTAGGTGGAAGAACTTCTTCAACCTGATAAAGGACATATACAAAGATAAGTAGCTAACATCAAGTAAATGGTAAGACATTTCAACTTTTCCTAAGAAGGTTGGGAATGCAAAAACAATGCTCTTTCACAACTCATTTCCGTAGATGTATTGGAAAGTTTAAGCAGAAAACAATAAAATGAAATAAAAACTGATTTGAAAGGGACTATAAAGCTCTTTTGCAGCTGGGCATGGTAGCACATGCCTGCAATTCCAGCATTTGGGAGGCTGAGGCAGAAGGATCAGTGCAAGTTCGAGACCAGCCTGGGCTACAAAAATGAGCTCAAGGCCAGCCTGAGCTGCCTAGCGAGACCCTGTCTCAAAAAGACAAAAATGAAAAAAAAAGTTAATGCTCAATTCTTTTATTTGCTTTTTACTCTAATTTTTCTTGTTTTAAATTTCTTAAAACTTTTTTATTACTTTGCTTTGTTTTTTTCTTTAAATGAATTTTACACATTTATATCTTGTAATCTGAACAACTAATTTGAAGATAGTATGATGTAATACAGAAACCATTATTGA
>PVKN010022122.1:0-15271 GCA_004027915.1 Capromys pilorides
GGGGGGTGCGCGGGGAGGAGACTTCATAAAACCAGAGGGGAAACTAGTTTTCTGTAGTTTTCCTTAGGTTTTTCCCAGGATACATTGATGTTCTACTCCTCCTTCAATCAAAATACAGGCTGTTAGGATGTGTATCATTAACATTTTCTCATGAGTCACAGTGGATTCCAGTATGGATTAAAGGCATCCTCAAGAGAAGTTTCTCAAATGTGGGTCAAGGACATGTCTGACTCCACACACATGCATGAAATCTGGAGAGGAGGAGCAACCCTTGGAAGCCGAGGTTCCCAGGCTTCCTGGTCTTGTGAAGCACCTGTTGTGGCTGCTTCAGTCCATCTTGGTGAGTTGTCCATCTGCACGAGAAACTTCTTCGTCATCTTTCACAGTAGAGGAGTGGTCAGGAATGAATAGTCGCTCTAGTCATGTGCCTGTCTTTTCAGATGCAAACAGCTAATTTTGACCCCAGCACCATCTCCAATAGCTGTGGTTGCAACTTCAGTTCAGCCAACTTGCATGATTCACTGTAAGACATACAAAAGTAAATGAGCCATAATCCTTGCTGTATTCATTTCCTAGGTCTACCATAACAAAGTGCTATAAATGGGGTGCCTTAGACCAAGGTAAATTTATTGGTTATTTTTTTTTTCAGTTCTGGATACCAAAAGTCAAAAATCAAGGCATTGGCAGGTCCACATTCTTTCTAAAAGTGCTGGGATAGGATTTCTACCAGTCTTCTCTCATCTCTTCTGGTAGTTACTTAACAGCATAACTCCAATCTGCGTAACATTCTCACTTTGTTCATGACTATGTCCAAGCCCCTCTGTTTTTTAAGGTCATCAGTCATGCAGGATTAAAAGCCCCTCATTATTCCAGTATAACCTTGTCTTAATCTAACTAGTTACATATGCAGTGATCCTATTTCCAAATAAGATTATTTTCTGAGATGCTACGTATTAGGACTTTGACATATGAATTTTGCAGAGACACAATTCAACTTATAACACTTGTCCTCTAAGGATTTATAACCTAGTTAGGAAAAAAGGTACATATATCTCCAGGATCTTGTTAAAATTCACTAGAACAAAATTGTACTAGGATTTCTTCCCCTACCAAGAGTTTTCCTAATGATATCCACCTACTATTAGTTTCAGTTTTTGTCAGCAAGGTAGTAAATAGCACTGGTTTATAGACACCTCACTACTGTGCAAATATTCCTGCCATGACAAAATGTAGAATAATGACACTATTGTAAAGAAATGCTACGTGATTTTTATCATAAGACAAAAAGTGAAAAGGATAAATAATGGATTCCATTTAAGAAAGAGGAAATTAATGTGATATTGATGTGAGCACTGCATTTTCATTTATCAGTCAAGATGGCAATGGTGTAACCACTTTACATAAACTATACTTACATTGTGAGTCAGAGTAAGACTGGTGACTTTCTGGTTAATCCAATCACCTTGTGTATCTATCTTGATAATGCAAGTGCAAAATAAGCAAGACAGGTGTAGGAAAGAATTATCCAGAGCACTAATCTAAATATTTCGGAGGAGACCTAAAAGTTAGAGAGATCAGCGAGGATGACTTTATTACTTTTCTCTTAGATTGTTTTAAGCTATTAATGACCATCATAGAAAGACAAACATCAGGAAAATAGTTAAAGTTTAATATGTAAAGCAGAAAATGTAGAGCCGTGAAGAAGTCTTGCCCTAGAGATGCTGCAAGCAGAGCAGCATCCCAAGATGGCTACTGTGAAGGTTGGCCTTGCACTTAACTTGTGCCTGTTACTGATGGCTTTTAGGTAAGGCGGAATACTGAGGTAATATGGCCTCAGGCTTCACTCTAGAGATCAAGCCTATTTCTTTAGGTATGTTTTGCAGTGTACTTTCTTGCCATTTCTACTCACTAAAAGTGTCTGGTACAAGAGGTTCTACTTTAGATTTTTCGTACCAAACAAAAGTATCAAAGCAAAGTTGTTTTCAAGATTTTTGTTTTTCACTAGTTTCACTTTAAAACAGATACTAATCAGATGACATTCTCTTGCTAATAATGCTTCTATAGCTTCCTATTGTCCTTAAAGTCAAGTGAAAGTAGGAAATTTGATTTGCAAAGTCCTTCAAGATTTAACCCTAGGGAGGCTGGTTATGGTGGCAGGATCCTGTGATCCCAGTGCTTGGGAGGCTGTAAACAGGAATCACTAGTGTCCAATTAGATCTACATAGTGAAACCCTAAGGGCAGAAAAGAAAAAAAAATCCAGTGGTGTTTAGGACTGGCCTGATAGCTCAGCGGACTAAAGCATCTGCTTTGGTAGAGCACAGCGGACCACGTTGGGTCCCACTGTGCCAAGCAGGCTCAGCCCCCCGGGGTGTGCTGAGATGGTGATTGAGACTTGGCGTGGTGGCATGCACCTGTAATCCCAGCATTTTAGGAGGCACTGAGCCAGCCACGAAGAACAGATGTAGTGTTACATGCCTGTAATCCCAGGTGTGGAATTACAGCACAGGGGAGGCTGAAAACAAGAGGATCACTACAAACTGTGTAGTGAGACTCTGTACCAAATATATTAACAAAAAGCCAAGTACAAGTAATCTAGAGTAAAGGAGGTCAGATTAGTGTTTCCCTTTATGGATATTGATTAGGAAGGGACACCAGTCAACTTCCAAAAATTTTCCTGTAATTATCTGGTCATTGGCTTTATGGGTTGTAAGATTCGCTTCATACTTCTGCACAATATTGCTACTATTTGATAAAATTGTCCCAAATCTTCTAGCACTGAAACTTTTTTTTCTTTTTCATTATTTTTTTGTGGCAGGCTCAGCCCACCCTGAGGGATGCATGTGGTGCCAGGTATCAAACCGCGGTCCTTAAGCTTGCCTAAGCTTGCTTAAGCAGGCGCTTTAGACCGCTGAGCTATCTCGCCAGCCCATTTTAACCTTTTTTTTTTTTGTGAAACTTCTGAACACTTAATATAGTTAGTATATGTAGAGCTGAAAATCCTTTGTTGAATATATTATTCAACATAACTACTAAGTTATATTCTACATAATTTTGTTGAATATATTATTATATTCAAATGTAATACTTTCAAATTGGTTTTCCTTGACAGATAGATGGGATGGGTCCTGTTCTTTCTGTCTTCAGCATGCAAAGCAGTTCCATAGCAGGTAAGGAGTTGGGGTTGTGTGAGCATCCTGTGATGCTTCCAGACTTTCCAATACTAGAAAATTCTCTCTACTCTGGTTCTAAGTTCATATGCACCCAGAAGACTGCATCTTCATAGCCTGTTTTCAAATAGCTCTTAGAAAATCCAAGGATCCTTTTGATCAATCTAAACTTTCCTCTACTAGTGGGCAAAGAACACTTTTGACCAATGGTGGAAATCCCCTGTTCTGACACTGAGTTATTCAAGGGGATTTTCAATGAACTAAGTAGAATTCTTGTGCAATTAAGCCATCATTCTAGTCTTTCCATTTAAAATTATTCTGAGAAATTATTCCCCACTTTTAGGGAAACTGTAGCTAACCTCACCCTTACAAGATGAATTTCATTTGTATGTTCACAGAGTTCTTAAAATGCCTTTATTTATAGTTATATTTATTCCTCATACAACTATTAAATGTTTTTGAAACTATGCTGTTAGGTCATCTCGTACCACACTTGAGATCACTTATAATATCTCTAAATCAGCTTTATTCTAGCTTACGTCCCCATGAAACCTTTTATTTATTGCACTTCAGCCTCCAAGTACTAAAAATCTTATATTTGCAGCTATTTGGTGGTTTAAATGAGCTATTCAAATTTACTGAAAATTGTCTTTGCATATTGGTCTGCATCATCATTCCGGCTTTGTTGCATCCTGTAGTCATTCAGCATGGAATAATGGTCAAAATCAATTGCAAACTTGCAATTATCTTCGACAGAGGAATATTTATTATTGTTATCAGATGATGTACAAACTATTGATGCAGTATTTATGGAAGCAGGAATATGCTTCTCTCTAAAGATTTCATCTTTTAGAGGGCACATAAAATCTCAGGCTTGCTTTTCAGCTTCATAAATACACATATGGATGCGTGGAGCTAATACAGCTCATCCATCTTGAGTTTCTTTTGGTTCAAGCAACCATGGAATCAAGTCCCATGTAAATTACACAACCCTGTAAGTGTAAATCAACTTTAATGGGGGAGAAGAATTGTGAATGCTTGATAATGTTAAACAAGAGAAAATTATAACTTGAATGCAATAATATATTTGAAAAGTTATGTCCTCTTAGGAAAATGAACTGCAGACTTTTCAGCTCTGTGTATATTAAACATATTCACTGCTTTTCAGAACTTTCTCAAGTCTAACCTGAAACCAGGTTAATGAAGATTCTTACTCCTAACATGTGTAAACTGAAATGTAGTAGAATAGGGAAATACACACACACACACACACACACACACACACACACAAGCTATATATATATATATATATATATATATATATATATATATATATGTGTGTATGTATCAGCTCTGGATAATGTAGGTGGATAAAAAATCATTCTAAAACCTAATGTGTTAAAACAATAAACTATTTACATTATTCATAGATCTGCAGTTTGGAAAAAAATATAATAAATAAATTGGCAGTTTGGGCAGGGCTCAGCAGAGGAAGGGAATATAGGAGGGTTTGTGAAACAAGGAGAAATGCAACTTCGTATAAAATACTGGGATTACACAACATTTTTATAGCAGTAACAATTTCCTCTTCTTTCAGCACTTTTCTTTCCCTCGTTCAAGTGTGTGGCTCAGTTCTGCATTCAGAATGCCAGGGAAAATGAGTGACGGGCTAGGAAGGAGACCCAGCCAGGGAGGCTCTGGCTGCTGTGTTTTCAACTGCTTGAGTCCTTCAAGGATGCCTAGGATGCAAACAGAACTAACAGAGAAAAAGAATCAAGATCGAACCACAGAATATCTCACTCAGATATCAATCAGATCTTGGGAGGAATACTTGTATCTCACTAAGTTTTGTTTTTAATGTTTTTTTAAAGAGAATAAAAAATAGAGTAAAAAACAGAAATGATACAGGATTTCACTGAGCAAAATTATAAGAATTCAAGAATGGTTGTTATATTGCATATTGTCTTCAAATCACTTGTTCAGAATATCAGATTAAGCATGCAAGATTGGTCAAAATTATAAAAAGTTAAAAGAGAAGAGAAAGAAAAAATATTTAAGTATTAACTGCTGCTTTCAGTGGACCAGCAGACTCAAAAGAATGGAGTTAATTTTGGAACTGGCTCTCCAGGAGTCTGCTGAAGAATAAAAGGGGCACAGGAAGGCTCCCTCTCTTTGGGGAGGGCCTCGCAGACATGGTCCTCGGACGCAGGGATTGCCAACTCTCCTAACAGGACTCAGATTCTGGGGTGCTGAGAAATGCGAGGCTGGAGGTATGAAGTCGCTTGCTCCTGGTGAAGCAAATGGCCGGTCTTGGGCACACGGACAGGACCTGCCATGAGCAGGAAAGAAGCTGCTCCTCCTTTCGGCTGCCTTCGTGCGCCTCTGCAGGACGCAGCCGGGAAGTCCGGCTGGCGAGGGAGCCGTGCAAGTACCCTTTGGGGGATCTCAGTGCCAGCGCTGCTGAACAGATAAAGGGGGGCGGGGCTGGAGCAGAAGGGCAGTAGGTAAGAGGTCAGCTTGGCACAGGCCCTCCTGAAGAAAACTGCTGGCAAGATAGAGGCGGCCAGATGAATCCACATTTGATTTTTGGCATCCAGTCAAAGTGAAGATTGCTACAGAAATGAATATAAGCCTTGAAAAATGGGGGAAAAAATCTTTCAAATGTTTTTGAATATGTGGGCTGATAGATTACTCCCTACAGTATGTTTTAAATTGTGCTTAAGACCAAGGAAAAATGCTTGGAAGATAACAGTGAATGTTTGCAATAATTTCTAGGGGCTAGGATTTTGACTATTTTTTCTTCCTTATTTCTTTCATTGTTTTCTTAATGACCTACAATCAACATGTATCACTTTTACTATAAAAGTTATTAAGTTATTTTAATAGTTTTCAGTTGCTCACTGATATAAATGTTCTATTATGATTTCTATTATATCATGCTTCAAAAGCAGATCTGAAGAGGTCTAACAAAAAGCCTAATTTTCCCTTTTCACTCTCATATTTTTTAAGGATGGTCAGAAAGGAGCATGTTCTGTGAGCTACATTCCTCAGGGTGTTCTCCTAAATTTCACAGGCTGTCTGAACAAAAAGAGGGGTGCAATTTATCATTTTGTACTTAATTTTGACAAGAAATCATTAATAATATTAATCAGTATTGTGTCTGAGTTTTTTAGAAACTAGAAACTTTCACACACTCATTCCTCTGGCCACTAGCGTGAGAGTCGGGCTCAGTTATGGTTGTCTATGACTGATCTAGAAAGAGTAGCAGAAGTGACATCCCCAGATTATTCCTAAAATTCAACAGAGTTCTGCTTTTGTCCCTAAAGCACAGACAAAAGAATTAGCAGGGGATTACCTTCTGGGACATGGATGCTATGATCGACTGTAGGCATTTTTGAAGAGGCTGATGCAAAGGGAAACTTTTAAAGGGCAAAAGGAGAAGTCTACATAAACTGTCTTGGAGCAAAGTTCATCAGTCATAGAGGCTCATTGCAGGAGTGGAGAATTACCAGGAACTCTGTTGCTGAGGGCATAGAAGCAATTTATCAGGAATATATTGTGCTGTCCAAGTTCTTATAATAGTTCCTACCCTAGGCGTGTGTCCACACGGGCCTTTAGAAAGCCTCTCTCATACCCTTTAAGTCAGACATGCAAGCATGAGATCCCTCTGCCATGACCCCTGGCTCTACTCTGTGTTGAGCCTGACATAAGTCTCTGCCTCGCCCTTGGCAGGGTTTCCCCTTTAAGATGTTTCTCTGAAAGCATTGTTCATTCATCCATCAACCAATATTAGGATTTGACTGTCCTCAGAGCCAGCTGTTCTGGTCCTACATTGGGAGGGATGCCAGCAATTACAAGTCAATGTCAAGCCCCTTTGTCCATATGTGAACAAGAAGGAGGATTATAAAGAGTGACTCTCAGATGGGCTGGCTAGAATTCATTATTAAATTTAATCATGTCTGTTAAGTAGGCCCTGGCTATCATCTTGAAGCCCTAGGAAACACTGTTCCCTCAGGAGTTGGATTTCTGAAGAAATTTGACAGGCAATAGATAGAAAGTCCAGGAAGGACAAGAGACACCAAAAGAAATAAGGGTGTGAAGGGCCTGGGGAGATAGCTCCGTGGCACAAGTGCCTGCCTGGTAAGTGCAAGGTAGTGAGTTTGAACCCCAGTCCAGAAAAAAAACAAAACAAAACTGCCTAGCAAGACCCTGTCTCAAAAAGACAAGAAGAAGGAGAAGGAGAAGAAGAAAGAAAAAGAATAAAGAAATAGGGGTGTGAAGGACTTGTTTTGCATACTAGTTATGAACCATGAAGCCCCAAGGGGACCAATGTAATAAATAACAAGCCAAGAGGAACTAAATAAGACTATATACCCAGATACTAAAGCAGTCCTCCTCCCCCCATCCCCAAAAAAGCAGTGTCTAGTCCAGTATGCAGGTAGAAAATAAGAACTCAAAACAATGAACACGTAAGAACAAAAATTAGTCTTTGGCTTTTATGTCATCAGGATTTAGTTTGTTATTATAGCATGACTAGCCCACCCAAAATTATAGTATCCACCTTTGCCAAGCATTTTTTAAACATATGTTTAATTATTTTTTATTGAGTGTGAAAGAATCAATACACCTCATTCTCTCAGTAATTCAGGATGGGGATTTAGATGTACAGATAATGTTCCTCAATCAAAAATTTTAATATTATATTCCGCTTTTAATCAAGAAACTTAAATTACACTCTATTCTTTTGAAAAATATGTTAAATTTGGGGCTCTTATACTTTTTCATACTATCATACTTATTTTAAAAAACCTTTCTGATGAATGTTTCACGTATTATCTCCATGAATATAACTGGTAAATTTCCCTTTTGCAATCATTACTTTTGTGTATGAGGGGTGTGTGTGTGTGTGTGTGTGTGTGTGTGTGTGTGTGTATGTGTGTGTGTGTGTAACCAGGGATTAAACTCAGGCCCTTGCTCTTGCCAGGCAAATGTTTGTTCTGCTAAGCTATCTCCCCAGCCCCTGTAGCCATTACTTTTTAAATGTAGGTTTCTATGTAATAAATCTAAGCAAATTTTTTATTTTAATGTTTTTGTACTTTATCTGTCAACCAAAGACTAAGTAGAGGATAATAGGCTTCTTCTCTTTAATAAATCCCACAGGGAACAGAACTAGTAATAGATTAGTGTTCAAAAAATCAGCCATTACATGGCTTTGAAAAGAGAGCTTGCTAAGGATAGGATAGGACTACTGTGGCCATGAATTGATGAAAAACTATTCAACTATTTTCTTTAAATCAGCCTTTCCCCAAAAGCTTGTACACACGTTCATTCAGATTGTTAGTGAACAGCTTTATTCAAACTTGGGATGGGAATGATTTTTCTTGTTTAACCATTCCATTTTCCTAGGTGTGCCCATCAGTACGGTGTATTTGAGAATTGTTTTCCTGGGTGTAGATCTTTTCTTTGAGAGAACTGTCAAACGAGGCAGCTTTGAAGTGGCAGTGTTTTCATCAGCTGGGAATGGTAATCTAATCCCTCCACCCTGACCAGGTCTGACCTGTGTAAACAGTTTGCCTCTAGCCCATGGATGGTATTGGAGGAGCGAGGGAGGCTGAATGCCCTCAGCTGAAGCGAGAGGAGGGAGGGGAAGATAAGAACTGTGGTTTCAAATATCTTTAATGGGAAATCTCCACACTCATTTTTCACTGAGGCTGGGTGCTGTCAGCGCTTTGCTTGCTGCCTCCTCCTCCTCCCTGGGAATCCTTGTTTGGTCGCCTTGGTGTTTCGACTTTGGCCAGGCCATTTTTGCCTCCTCCAGTAACTGAGGCTGTCTCAATACAGCCCTGAAGTGACTTACCAATCTGTCATTGATAGACCACTGTCTAATTTTGAGCCATCCAAGTTTGTCTCATATGTTCTTTTCCTGAAAGGAATGATGAGGTTTTTTCTTTTTTTCTCTCTCTTTCTCACTCTTCATTTTCTGACTATTGTCTTTCTGGCTTAGAAAATCTAAAATATATTCAAGCTGTGGCACCAGGCATTTTCATCAATATTTTTATTGTTTGGTTATGCAGACTAAAAGCAAATCAACATATTAAAAATAAGAGAGGAGACCAACATGAACATTTCAGTGGTTGCTGATTTATGAGTCTGAAGGACCTGTCACACTGAGCCCCAGAATGATGCTAATTAGCTGCATGACTGAAACGCCTTGTCAGCGTGACACATGAAAGTCCTGCCCTCTGCTGAGTGAGCAGCCGAAAGGGGAGAAGCTGACGAGTGGGGAGAAGCTGGCTGCAGACGCGAACCATGCTCCTGATTTTTCCCTGCATCTGTGTACTGCCAACAAAAGGTGCATCTTGCAATCCTTGCTTTATAAAAGCCGCTGAAGGCACAGATGCTCCTTGACTTGCCCGATGGAATCTCGTCCCAATAAGCCCACTGGAAATTGAAAATACATTTAATATGCCTCCTCTGCTGAATGCCAGAGCACAATAGAGCAGCCTGCAGTCTCAGCTGTCCGTCCTCAGGGTTGTGCAGCTGACCGGGGCTCAGCTCACTGCCTCTGCTCAGCCTCCACGGAGAAGCAGGGACCACATATAGATATCAATTGCATGAGAAGAAATCAAAGTTCAAAATTTACAGTATGGTGTCTATCGGTGCATGTTAATTTTACAATGCTGCAAATTTGCAAGTTTATTAGATCAAACCCTTATTAGTTAGGGACCATTTTGCACTTTCTTCAAGTTTTATCTGTTGATAATGTAGCTCCTGAATACAAGAAATAAGAGCAGAACCAATTTATCAGTCAATATAAAAAGAGATTCCATTACTAATTTAGAGTTATAGACAAGTGGACATAAACCAGGGCCAAATCAGAGCTCACTCCAGGAATAGTCACTGGGCACAGTAGATCACTCAGCAGCGAGACAATTGCGATGAGAAGAGGTTTCTAAGGGTCAGAGGATGTGCAGAGCCACAGTCTGTGCAGAGACTGAGTGCCACTTCCATCTGCATAACCTCCGTGTCCTCAGCACAGTGACGCTTCCTGCCGAAGCCTCTCGTCTGTAACCAAAATGATGAACCAAATACTCGATGTTGGCTGAAAGGCTGCAACCAGAAGGACAAACCTGCCTTATAGTTGTCCCAAAGCAAGAGGCCTCACATTTGAAGTGCCCAGCATCACCTAGGTGCCATGCAGAAGAGTGGAGGTACAAAGCTAGTTAAAAGCCAATTCTGGGTGGAGGCTGGGCAGATGGCCTGGAAACCAAATCTGGAAAAGATCAGAACTTTTCAATCTGAAGAGAAATACTGGATGCCCCTCAGCAACATCATGCCGCACAAATAAGAGAAAACTCTACAGATTGCTGGGAAGTTTCACTGGTGGGAACTTCTGCTACTTTCCAACACTAAACACTCCTTCCAAGCCACCAAGGTTTCCGTACAGTTTCACAACTAGGCCTTGCCTTTTCATTGGCACTTCATTACACTTATGCTTGCATTCTTCCCCTTGCTGTATGGCTCCATTTCTGCTTCACCTACTAGAAAAACCCCTCTTCTATCTCAGCCAAGGAAAGAATCACCAGAGCCTTTGGAGTCTACTTGTTTAAAATTAATCGTAGACTACCAGGTTGCGCCCTTTACCTTCCCTTCTTGATTTTTTATTTAAACTGTTTTTATTACTTAATGGTATCATAGGTGCAAATATATAAGTAACAATTTTTCAACAAAAATAGTAGCTATGTATAAGTCATACTTTCTAAACCAATACCATGAGATATGGGTTACATGAGTTAGGTAGCAGCATGTAAGAAGACCATGAGGAAGATGTAGTTTGTACAATAGCAAAAACAAGGCAAATGTGGTTTATGGAAGATAATCATTTCAGTAATAGGGGTATGAAGGTAGAGAGAGAGAGAGAGAGAGAATATGAGATTGTACTAGAGGTTTTGCAGTCATGAAAAATAGATTTTTTTTTTTTCATCTTTTAGTCCTATCATTCTGGTGTCTAGCTTCGGTTCTGACGAGCACTGGGTGAAACAAGATGGCAGCTCAAGTTTCGGCCATTTTGTCTGCAGTGAAAGCAGCAGGAGCGAAGAAGCCTGTGGAACAGAGAACAGAAGTTTTCACACCTCTCCCTCCAGCTGAGTCAGAGGCCTCTGTGGAAGCCTTCTCAGGCCCCCGAGGACACTTTTATTATTTATATCTCATTCTCTGATGCTTTGTCACCTTGTCAACAAGTGTGGTTGGAGAAGTTTTTTGACTGGAGCCATTGCTGAGGCAGGAGAAAAGAAATGAAGATAAGTGGAAAGGGGACAAAGAAAACTGTAAATTTCAAGCTATACTTTTAAGGGAAACTGCAGCTTCAAGACACAAAAGTTGCTCAAGAATATAATACCTTTTTTTCCTCCCAAGAAACTCACTCCAAAAAACTTCCTACAGATTTTAAAGATACAGTAGGCCTGTAACTTGGGTTCCATGCTTGCTACCTATAAATTGTACATCCTTCCACAGACCTCCATCAAGAAAGCTATGCTGCTAGATGGGAAGCAGATCTACAAACTTTAGATACATCAAGGTGTTTGCCTTCTAATCTAGCCCACTAAGTGGGTAGCCTGACAGTGTAGGAACACTCATTCTACACATCGTCACAAAATAGAAATACTCATTCTAGATCATCCATCCTGAGGAACCCTGAAGATCACATAAACACCCCCCATCCATGACCACAGTGTGCTGCTCCCTCAGATGCCTGCTCTCCAGGCTCAGAGTGTGGACTTCTTTTCTGCCCCACAAATCTCTTTCTGCCTCTCACTGATTTGTCTTGAAAATAGGCCTTCTGTGATGAAAGCCAATAAAGCCAGTGGTACTATCTACCTTATGGATGGGGGGAGTTGAGGTTGTCATCCTCTCTTTGAAGGACCTCCTGGGATTCCATCCAGTGTCCTTCCAGTGACAACCACCATGCAAATATAGTACTGACTGTTATATTGGAAGGCGAGAATAAATGAACAATGACTAGCAGTCCTTGCTGAATAGTCCAAGATATAATTTTGTAGTGCCTCCAGGATGCATCTGAGTAGTTGGAATATTAAAGAATTACCAATTCTAGGCTATTCTTCTGAGTTGTAGAGAGGTAATGAACTGATAGCTAACAAACTAATTTTATCCATAGCCATGTTCGATTTAACCATCATTTTTAACATTTTAAAGACTAAACACTTATAATTGGAGAATGTACACAAATTCTAACACAGGAGTAGATAAAACGGACTTTCAAGGTGACCATGGGTTTCCCAAAATTCCCCAAAAGGGTCTCATAAGGGCCACAACCAGCCTACCAGTCATACTCATGGCCATTCAGTTTTATCCACGTTCTGGTATCCATCTGACCACTGGTCATGTTCATATCTCCCCCAAGTAACCCACAGGTTATTCCCAATACATCACCAGTCCTTGGGGGTGCTAGAGAGGTGGATTGAGGTATCTCTCAGTGTGGAGAGTCTTTTGACCTCCGATTAACTCTGTCCCTCAGTTTGTCACTTGTACTCCACAACAACACCATGCAAAGTCTCTGAAAGCTCTTCCTATGAGTGTGATCCACAACATAAGTAGGGATCAGCTTTTAGTTCCTAGACAATTGCCAAGCTGCGAACTCTGACTAAGATGCCAAAAAGGAAGCAGACGCTATGGCTTCCTTCTACCCTCCACTCTGTTGTCTGAGTCTCACAAGCAACTCCTCCCTCCTTCAGGTGTAAACAACTCTGCTCCAGTCACATCAGTAGATGGACGCACACAACATGTAGCCTGGAGAGGCCACATACAGCCATATCCATGCTTCACCTGAGTAAGTCCAAGTGGTCCATAGTTCAATGAGCCCCCGTGCTTAATCTCTATAATGGGAAGAAACACAATTAGATGTTACAGTAACTTCTAGGGTGTCCAGAAGAAAAAGAGAAGCTGAAGCACAGACAGGAGCTGTCAGTCACCTCATCAGCAAGGTGTTCACTGAACCACATTGGCCTATTGAGGAGCAAGATGCATTCCATAAAAGCTCAGAAAAAAGTCAACCATGAAAAGTATCCTGTCTTTGGGATCAAATGTGGAACACAATTTTTCCTGCTTCAGAAAAGCCCATTTGGCCCAGAAGAGTGTTTAATTTAATAAGACAAAGGAGATGTGATATGTTTTGCTACCCTAGCTTCTCTTTAAGGCATCAGATAAGCCAGGATTCATTTTTAAGATCAGCTATGTGAGACCAAAACAACTTTTCATGGTTGCCATGGGATACCTTCTAAATATGTGGCCGGATGTGAGTTCCCCAAGTTGTTATGCAATGAAAATGTCATAGAGTCTAAGTATGAATTTTTTCAATTACATACCCAGAGAAATGTGATATTTCCCCATAGGGCTGTATTATATTGTGTTTGGCTGTGTATCAGTAGATTTCAGTAATGGAGAATTCAAGCCATTTCAGCTACAGGGCACTAAGGACTACAGACTGATTAATTTGGGGCTAATAAATTGAATGGTACCATCTTGTTTTTCTTAATAAAGAATTTGTCTTCCAGCAGAAAATATAAGAGATTTTCTTGGCCTGGAAGATACTTAAACATAGCAAATGTGATCATCATATTTTATGGAGCCTTTGACTAGTAAACTTTTCTACAATGACTGTTTGTTCAGTTGTGTCTCTTCTCCACTGACCATGGGCTTCCTGGGGGAAGGAAGGACACATTTGTCTTTATAGCTGAGGTGTCTAGCACAGTAATGGATGTATTGGAGGTGACCCATAAATGGTGGTTAATGAGCTCACAAGTGACACAACACAGTGGTCTACACAAATGGGTAGTATTTTGGAAAAGAGGTCTTGGAAGGAAGGCTACGTCCAAAACTCAGATTTGTTCTAAATGAGACTTTGCCTTACCCACAATTTTTGCTTCAGGGAAAGAGTAAAAAAATTCTACTAGAACTGCATTTCTCAGAAAATATATAGAAACCCAGAAAATAGACTTAAGATGTAGAGTATGGACCAATACCAAAGAATCTCTTGATATGACCTAGCCATCTCATCACCCCGAAGGTAATTATATTTATAGTTTAGAAGGAGTCACATTATACTATATTTCCCATGTTCCCCTGTATTATCTGTCACTTCTTGAACTCCCCTCAGCCCTCCCTTGGCATTGCATGGTGCCATTCCAGTGGACATGATTACCATGATGTTGTTATAAGGAAGAAACAAATTTTAACAGTAAGATATTAATCCCTGTTTGCGTAAAATTTTAGCTGGCTACTTTTATAACAGTCATTTCTCATTTCTTTTATACACACTGGGGCATGTTGTCTTTTGACTCTCTCATACCCCAAAATAGTATATACTTTTTTGCACATAGATGTCTCTTCCTTACCTTCCTTTTAATCTTCCAGTATTGTTTCCCATCTGCAGAGGACTGCAGTTCCCTCAAGACTGTTGGCTTGTAGCAGCTGCAGTAAAGAAAGCGCCTGTGGAATCCAAGCTTGCTTTTTATTGCAGGTGAGGGAGTAGGGAAGATAAGCTCAAACAGTAATTGCCAGGTAGGGACTCGTACCAATTCTCTATTGGCTTCATCCTAATCTGCATGCATCCTACCTGGGCCTACTCTGTAGGCCCTGTATTGACCATGACTTTATGGGATTTTGCAGATTCAGCTCTCAGGAGGTTGATGTCTCCTTAATTCCTGCCTGGTATATTGTCATGCAGCCAGAGCCACAACTCCCAATCTATCTGATGGCATTTTACCCTAACTGCAGGCAAATAGATTCAACATGATATACAAGGAACAATTCAGTGGGCACTATACAATCAGACAGACCTGACCTCAACTACTAGCTCTATCTCTGAGGCTGAGCAAACTCCTTGCTCTTCATTTATTCTATCTCTAAAATAGGACTACTAATAATTTACTTTGCAAAATGGTCATGGAACTAGTAATATGGTAAATATAAAGTATCTGAGAAAGAGGAGATGATTTATTATCAGTGAAAATTAATTCTACCTTTGCTTAATTTCTCCTTTAGTAACAAGAGATGAAAGATGGTGAATAAATTGGGGATATGCCTT
>PVKN010022123.1:0-15246 GCA_004027915.1 Capromys pilorides
AAAAAAAAAAAAAAAAAAAAAAAAAAAAAAAAAAAAAAAAAAAAAAAAAAAAAAAAAAAAAAAAAAAAAAAAAAAAAAAAAAGAGCTAATAAAATCCAAGTACCTGGTTTTATAGACAGTAAATCCACCTGAGCCCACAGAAGCTGCCTTAGCTATGTCTGTCACCACCGCAGCACTGAACAGCAAGCAGCTGGGCAAGTTCTGGGTACAGCTCTGTTTTTTGTCCATTATCCCAAATTTCATTAAGTAGATATCACTCTTCAACAGAGCATGAGGAATGTGGAAAATGCAGAGAAAACCCATGGTCCTTAGTTGAAACCAGAGGAGACCTTAAAGCTTGAGCTGCTTTATTTTCTTTTTTGCAGGGTGAGGGGTAAGTAAAGATTGAGCGCAGAGCCTTCACACTGAGCTACATACCAGCCCCTTTTCTTTTCTTTTCTTTTCTTTTCTTTTCTTTTCTATTCCATTCTTTCTTAATAAAGGGTCACTGTAAATAAACTATGTTGGGTAGGCAGAGCTTGAACTCATGATCTTCTTGTCTTAACCACCCACTTTCTATTGTCTTTATGTCCATTTTGTGTCCTAAAAGCCCCTGGACCCCAAGCATCTACTCCAACAATTTACTTTCCCTTTCAAGCTCTACAAACTACTTTATAAAGAAAGTAGGTTAAAGCAGCTTCATCTTGCACTGCAAAAGGCTTTTCATGCAAATTTATGGAAAATCCACTGTGCATGTTCAACCTGTGTCCATAGTTCCCCACAAAGCCTCACGATTAAGAACATACACATCAGTAACCCACTGATCATTGTGAAGAAAAAACCCAGGGCAGTTGCCTATGAGGTCCCCAAGGCCGTTTGGACAGGGAACTCTGGGAGTCCAAGTATCCACAATGTAGTTTAGAAGTAGAGGTATATGCTCTGGGCATTCTGTTGGCTGTAGGGCTCCTTGTTCCACAAAGAGGGTCAAACCTTAAGACAGAGACAAAGTCCTCTCGAGTGGGGACCCAGGGTAGAACCAATGGCTGTGTGAACCCTTGGATGCCGATGGCTTCTACTACTGATTATTGGTAGTAGACTATCATTATGTCTACCCCTCTCAGAGCATTCTACATGGTTGCAAGGGAGCTAGAGGTCAAGTTTAGTGTCTGAAGTAGCTCAAGGACAATCTTTAAATTTCCCTGAGTTATTTTTTTTAATGAAGTTGACTTTAAAGGAAAGAATAGTTTCTCATTTAAATTATCACAGTAACTAAAGCAATTTATCTTTGGTCAGAAACCACATAGTTTTAAGCTTTACAAAGATTGTATTTAATTTTAAAAGACCAACACAACATTTCACATGTTTAAAATTTTCTAAAACTTCCAAACAAGCTTTTTTATTAGTTGAGGGCAAAAAAATTTGCCTCCAAATTTTTAAAGAAACATTTCTTCCATCATTCATTATTTTATCTGTATCCCTTTAAAATACGTCATGCAAGGATATAATAGTTAGTTAATTTTTTTTAGTAGATGACCCACATCAAGATAAATGCCTTTAAAAAAATACATGATATAAGCTTCAGAGGAAATGAGAAGGAGAAGGGAGATTATTTCCCAAATGATTTTATGTTCAGGAACTAAAAATAAGGACAAATGGTGAGGCCTAATAATATTTATCTTTTAAGAATTTGTCAACAGTAGATGAGCTTTCAAATTGGTCCAAGGCATAATAATCTCAGTTGCAATGGCACACTCTAAGAAATTGTGTTCTCGGGCCGGCCAGATAGCTCAGCAGACAAAAGCACCTGCTTAGGCAGAGCCCAGTGGCCAGGGTTCGAGCCCCAGTCTACAGTGACAGTCCCGCCCCAGGGCGCACTAAGATAGCAATTGAGACTGGGAGCATGCATGTAATCCCAGCACTTGGGAGGTTAGAGACAGGAGGATCACTACGAGTCGAAGCTGTGTAGTGAGACCCTGCAGACCCTTACTAAATACAAAAAGAAAAAAAAAGGAAGGAGGAAGGAAAGAAGAAAGAGAGAGAGAGAGAGAGAGAGAGAAAGAAAGAAAGAAAGAAAGAAAGAAAGAAAGAAAGAAAGAAAGAAAGAAAGAAAGAAATTATGTTCTCTCTCAGGGAAAAAGTAAGTTAGGCCAAATCATGGAAGAATGCTATGCAAATGGATAAACAAAAAGCTAAAAAGGCAAAACCAGGCTTTCTGAAAAGCTGCAGCATGAGACTTTCATGATGAAAACTCTTATCAAACAGAAATCTCTGGAAGATTACCAATTTTGATCAGAGCTGTGCCTCTCTGTCCAGTTTATCTCTATGATCTTCCCTTGGGTCATGAACTGTGGATCAGCTTTTCTCTCCCGAAACCCTTTGAGGGTTTGCATTCAACTTCCTGAAGAAATTTACTTTTACTTTGCCTCAGAAATTGAGCAAAATTGTAAATAGCTTGAGAAGTTTAAACAGGTACATCTTCAAATTTTGTCGTGGTTTTGTTTTATAAACTTATCTTGAACAAAGTAGGACCCGTGGAATAGTATTAGGCCTGGGAAATCTTCCTGGCTCTTTAAATGTTTAATGCTTTTTAAGTCGCATTAAAGCATCATTATTCCTAGGTCAATCACTATATGATTAAAAACCAGTTACATGGAGTGGTATTTTCAAAAATATAGTAATTGATAACTCGTACTTTAGTTTTACTAGCTAAATGTACATTTGTATATTCTATATATCGCCAGAATTTTCTGAGAACAACTCACTACTAACATCTCAAAGGTTTTGCCATCACTTGCCCAAACTACTGACTTCTTGGTTTTAATTGAAGTCCCCTATCAGCACCTTAAGAAAATAGTTTAACTATAATTTTATATATGGAAATGAGAGTAAAGTGAGCATAATGTTGAAAGCCTATTTTCATGGGGGAGGGGATGGAGACACATACCAATTATTGAGAGTAAGAGTACCTTGTAAGTGCCATCCACTCTGTGTATACCATCCTATGTTATTCTCACTGGAATGCTATAAAGTAAGCATTTGTTCTTGTGTGTGTGTGTGTGTGTGTGTGTATGTGTGTGTGTGTGTGTGTGTGTGTGTGTGTGTGTTATGTTATGGGGGATTGAACTCAAGATCCTGCGCTTGCCAAGCAAGTGTTTATTCTACTGAGCTATCTGCCCTGCCCAAGCATTTGAATTATTATGCCTGATTTTAAATGTGACAACAGGCTAGGACATTTAAGTACACACAGTAAATTTGGTAATGAGAGGATTTATACACATGAATTTTGGGCTCCAAAGTCCTTGTGTTTTTTTTCTAATGGGTCGCTTTGATAGTTTCCTTTAATTTTTTGCTTGTCCTTTGATATATTAAAGAGAACACAAAGCAAGAAGCTGCCGACCTTATTTTTGGTATTGCCCAGCTTTATCTTTGTATATTAATGATTAGCTTTTTCTGGCAACTGGCAGGCAACCCAGTCTTGAGACTTCCTCTTTTTTTTTTTTTTCACTGCTGCAAAAAGCTGATAATAGAAGCTGGTCCTCCTGCATCACACACATGCGCACGCAGGCTCCCATGCACTCATTTCTTCTAAGTGGTCAAGTTATATGGATTTAAACTTCTTGCCCCGACTTCAGAGAATGCCCCATGGTTTCAAAGACAATTGAGCTTCACTAGACATTAATCCCAACACAAATAACGAGCTAAAGAAAATATAGATCTCACTGTTTCACCTGTCCAACCTACTCTGTAGAGCATGTAAAAGCATCTAAACATCATTCCTAAGAGCCTTATAGAACTCTTAATCAGATGTGCCATGTACAATTGCAAACTGGGTCACTGCAAACTGGAATACTGGGCACGGCTCAAGAAAGTGGGAACTGCTGAAAACTGGCATTACCCCATTACCCATGTTACAACTACACTATCTCCTAAGATCAACAAATCTTGCAAATAAAGATCCTGGCAGTGTGCCTTATAGTATTAGGACACACCTATTAGGGTTTGCAACACTAATTTGCACATTCATTTGGATTTTTTTGCTTTTCAGTGGTCAAGCGAAATGTCAGCCTTTAGTGTAAATTTTTATGGCTCAAAATACCTCAGCTTGTGCTTTGAGCTTCTTTTAAAAGTTCAAAATGGTAATTAGCTACTGAAATAAGCATGCCAAATTGGTTAAAACGTGTCGCATTTGTAACATCCCAAATACTTTCAACTGTTTTGTTGACCTGTGTGGTCCTCTTCTGGTACTGCTTCAGAAATGAAGCTTGGAAGTTAGGTCTCATCAGTAGCTATGCCCTAAACAAAACTAAACACACAGATGAATAGCCACCTTACATACCAAGGAGAAAAATAAAATTTACATTTACTGAAAAGTATCAGTTGGGCTGGGGAGATAGCTTGGTGGTCTAAGCACCTGCCTGGCAAGTGCAAGGATCCAGGTTCAATCCCAGGTACCACATGCCATGCTGGCCCCAGTGTGCCAACCCAGCAACACTGCATAGCAAGACACTGTACCATGCAAATAAGTAAATAAATAAAATAAAATAAAAAAAGAAAAGTATCAATTTATTTTTATTTGAGGTCTAAACCATTCAAAGGTTAGGATTAAAGCAACAAACTCTTGTCCAGTTTAGTTAACATGTTTTTTTTTTATTTTTAGAATATAATCTACATCTGGATTAAAAAAGGTTTTAAATAAATTTAAAACACAACAACAGTGGAACCCTTCATCACTCTATGTACAGCACAGATAGAATATCAGCTGGTTCCATTTCAGATGAGTCTACTTTCTCATAATAACGTTATTATTTTTCACTGGGTGGCAAGCTTCTTACAAGTTGGCACACTGGCAGCTCACACACACTGGGGTGGGGGCAGGGCAGTGTGAAAGGGACGGGGTGTGGTGCCACAGGACGGCTGTACAGTGTAACAGAAAATCATTAATAAAGTAGTACCGGTTACCAACAGTGCTGTTTGTGCGCTTATCACAATGGAATCACTGAAGTTTCAGAGCAAGGAGGGAATTTGAAATACTTAAGACAGGGCCACGGTTACAAAAAGAAATAGTGCAAACAGGAAAACTGACGCAATCTTAGCAACGCTAGGGCCTCAGCTGGCTCAACAGCAGGGCGGGCGCGGGAGGTTGCGCGCCCCGCCTTCCCCAGCACCCAGCTCCAGCTATGCTCCCAAGTGTGGCAACCCAGCGCCGCGCCCTGGCAAGGCCCCTTCTCAGGTCCTTTGCCTCCGGAAATTAGAAGAGAAAAAGAAACCCCAAGAAAGGCACAGGCTGAATGTGGGGCGGCAGCTCAGTCCCATTCCCAACAATACAGATACAGTTCCCTTGTGGGGGATTCTGGAGCTCCCCTCTCCCACCAAGTTTCCTCTTCTTAAGAAGGCCTTCTCCTCCACACATTCCCTCTAAGCCCCCTGCACATTCGTACACAGCCCAACTTCTTCGCAATGTGCCCCTCGTGCCCCACAACCAGGAAGAAAATAGCTTGGAGGAAAGAGAGAAGGTGAGAGAGGGCCCCAGAGGGTGCTGAGCAGCCGCAGGCGCCCCAATTCAGTGGCCCCAGTTGCTGAAGCCAATCTCCTGCTTGTATCTATTGGTAAGGATGTTGGCTTTGCGGGTGAGTTTGGAAAGCACGGTGTGCAGCCCGCGCAGGTGGTAGTGGAACTGCTGCTCCAGGTCTTCCTCACCGGCATCCGCGCTCTCCAAGTGGCTCAGGTCCACCAGGATGTCCTTGGACTTCCACGCGTTGTTCTCCTCGCTCCCTGCTGCCGGGGAAGGAGGCTGGTGCAGGACGCCCCACTCGATGTCATTGCGAATGGACTTCAGCAGCACGTAGTGGCTGTACATATCCCGGGAGGGCGCGAAAAAGCTGCCATTGGCGCTCCCCGGGCTGGGAGCCCCAGGCGTGCGCTCCTCTAGGCAGCTGCCACCGCTGCCTACCTCCACGCCAACGTCGTTATCTAGCTCAGGCTCAGCCAGGGGCACGTCGCGCAGCAGGCTAGGCACCATCACCGTCTGGTCCATGTTGTTCACCGCGCCAATGAAGCGATTCATGGCGTTAAAGAGCGAGTGCTTCTGGTTGTAGGTGTCACAGATTTGCATCATGATGGCCGCGGAGGCGTAGGAGAGTGGAGACTCAGGCGCGAGGATGGTCGACCGGGACTTGGGGTTGCCCGCCTTCACGCGTTCTCCCAGGCAAGACCGGCGCCGGGAGCCTGGCTACAGAAAGGGGTTGGGGGTGGAATGTTCCCGACTCCTCCTACGCCCTCTCTAACTCTTGTCTGGCTGGTAGCCTGGCCCTGCGCGGTGAGCGGCTTCTGTAGCTTGGACGTCCGGTAGATCGCGATGGTAGTGGGTCCAGCCTCAGCCTGGTTAGGAAACAGGAACGACAGAATACATTACTCACCCGGTTAGGCTGCTCAGCGCCCCTGCCCGCGTGCTCCTCCCTCCCCGGCTACTGCTAGCTTGGCGTGGCGTCGGGGTAGCTCCCTAAGACCAGGCGATCCCACCTCTATGCCTTCCAGAAGAGGGCTGCGGAGCACGGGAAGAGGGTCTTCACCCTCGGAAAAGCCTGAGCTCAGTTAACCACGCTGGTCCGGGCGGCAATGGGGCGGGGCACCCACCTCCTCTTTCGTCTCGATATCCCCTGCTCCTTGGCGGCTCAGCGTTTTCTTTGCCAGCGGCAGCCGCCCAAGGGCCCTGCAGTGGTCAGTGGCTGGACCGTGACTGAGGGCGGCGGCGTCTGCATCAGCCCCCTACTCATCCCAGGTGCTCAATTTATAGTCCAGGAAATGTGTCGCTGGTGCCCAGGGCCACCCCTGTGTCTCCTCCTCCAGCCTCCCC
This sequence comes from Capromys pilorides, assembly GCA_004027915.1. Lineage (NCBI taxonomy): Eukaryota > Metazoa > Chordata > Mammalia > Rodentia > Capromyidae > Capromys > Capromys pilorides. Next base: position 6,833 of record PVKN010022123.1, read on the forward strand.
CGGCAGCGTCTAGATAAAAGGGCCCAGCCTGGATGGCCGCGAGTAACACTGGCCCGGCCCCTTCCACCACTGAGGCGGGGCGCGCCAGACCAGCTCCGCCTCTCGCCTGATACCCGGGCTAAGGGAGGGCGCCGGGGCAGGGCAGGGCAAGACAAGGCAGGGCAGGGCTGAGCAGAGCAGAGCAGAGAGGGATGGAGCAGCCGCGCCTAGCCCGCGCCAAACCCAGGGCCAGCCGGCTTGGGGAGGGCCAGGCACTTCGCAGGTTCAGAAGGCCCCTGCATCCCAACCCAAAAGAGGGGGTTGGCGCGCGGACGGGGCGGCCCGCTTGGAGCGGGCTCCCGATCGGGCTGGGATGACCGGAATGTACGTGTCTGGGTTGCAAAGTGAGCCCCTCCACTCTGAATCCAGAGTAACCGCAAGAGGGAAACTGAAGCCTCGGTTTATTATTAGCCCTCGAAGAGGGACCCGCATCTGCCCCAACTTCATCCTGGGACTCTTACATAAGCTGGACATGCCAGGCGCACGTGGACACGCAGTGCTCCCGCAGCCGCCCTGCACTTGGTCAGCGGCTGGGGGAAGGGAGATCAGAGGCTTTTGCCTTCCTCTAAGCCGCGCCTTTCCCAATTTTCCTACAATTGCTGCCAGGAGTCAGAGCGACCTACCATCAGATTTAGTTTTTTAGTTTTTTTTTCTTCAAAATATCCGAATGCGGCAATGGAGAGAAATTATGTTGGAAAGCCCAGCCAGGCCTGTGACCTTTTGGCTGTCAAATGGCTAGGTGAGGGAGACAGCAGTTCGTCTGGTGTTGGAAGTCTTTCATTGTTTAACAGAAAAGATAGTTCTCAAGCACAGGATCATTTAATAGAGCCTATGCTGGGCACCAAATCTCTGGATATAACTTTTTAAGACTTGCACTTTAAATTTCATTTTGAAATATCCTAAACACGGCCCAGTTTTAGTTTTCCCACTTCACTTCCTTTGCCATGTCTCTTACACACCAATCTTTTCAAACAGTAGTACAATTGGGACTCAAGCTTCTAATTTTAAATCCCTTTCCTCTACAATTTTGGGGAGGGGGGCTAGTACAGTATTTTGCTGAACAAAAATGTATTAGAAACCAGAAGCTTATAACATCCGGGTTTCTCACTTCTACTTTAAGGTCATATATACTTAAAGGAGCTGTAGTTAAATCTTTTCCAGGATGGGCTATCTTCCTTATTATATTTTGAATGAAAGGCCACCTTGAAACAACATTTATTAACCACAGATCATTATCCTTGTCTTCATATTTGTAAAACTGCGATAATATTACTTGCTCAATCTATTTTGAGAGATCAATGATAAAAATGTAAAGGAATAAGTATTATATAAGTTTCAGGTATTAAAATAATTCCAATGCTGTTTTTTGAACTCAGAGACTTAGCAACTTTTGCAGTCTGTTTCCCTATCAATAAATGGATTGTTTTGATTTTAGGTAAGGTTAAATTAGATAATGGATATAAAAATAAATATGTAAATTGCAAAGTACTTTACAAGGAATAATTTACTTAGTATAGGACTTCCTGGTCTAGAGGTGTCTGTGAGGAGACAAAAAATTTAAAATATGGAAAAGGCCAGAATGAGCCACAGACATGGCCCCACACAGCCCACCCCCACACCCTGCTTAGGGAGTAGGAGTATGAAATAGTCCAAGCTGGTTTTGCCCAACAAGATTGAAAGAGCATTCATTACAGGAGGAAAACTGAAGAAAAACAGATGTGTAGTTTCTGTAGTTGATCACAAATTAAAACACACTTCGTCCCCATTCCTGACTCCTTCGGTATTTTAAATTATATATAAACCCTAATGAAAATTTGGTATTCACTTTTAGCTATTAAATAGTAGGATTCCGCTTCTTTTTCAACCCAGTTCTAACAGAGTATGATTAACAACTCACCAAAAGAGAGAGCTGAGTGTCTGGCAAAGGGAGCCCACCCTGACAAAAAGCCCGGCTTGAGAGAAAGCTAACTCCTTCCATTTTGGTCTCCACCCCTCCCATGATCCGTTTCCTTCCTTCTGTCCCGACTGGATCTCCCAGTTTCTCCACTGTCTGCCACTGTTCTTGCCCATTTCTTAAACCCTACCAAAGAAAGATGGCTCATCCGCTTGCCTGCAAAACTTCCCAAACCCGGCCTCCCAGCTCCCTCACCCCACGCAAAAACTCACACCCACCGGGGTAACTCCAGAGCAAAAAGGTCCAAGGGCCAGAGCTCTGAGCCCTTGGAATCACCCCATTGCCACCCCTCTGACTTTAGCCAATCAAAAACCGTCACAGAATGTTATGCAAATTAGTCTTTGCGTCCCAGCCAGTCAGAAGCTGCGGAACCCTCCCTACAGCATCCTCTTTCACTCCAACCCCGCAGATCTGGCGGCCACATCCCCGGCAACTGGCCAGCAGCCAGTGTACCTCCTCGCTAGGCTGTAAAAAAAAAAAAATAAAAACGGTTCGCTGGGGTCACATGGGAACAGAATGGACTGGGTCAGGCCGGGAAGGAGATGGCCAGCCTCTCTGGTTTCTCTGGGCACCTTTCCTATTTCGATCTGGAACAGGCTGGAGGTGCTTAACAATCTGCCCATTTTGCCTTCAGAAAACAGGGGAACATATCCCTTAAACAAGTTACTTTGGAGTACTTGCAACAGGCCAAAAGACACAAGACAAACTTTCTAACCAATATACCAAGTCCCATTAAAAGCTTGATCTCAGGTTATGTACCTGCCTCGTTTCTTCCAAAGTTTCAACTCAGAAGCTCCTAGCTTCTGGTTCTCAACATGCATGACTGGCTCATCTCCCGAAAATGTCTACAAATTACCCCTACAAGGACACTTTAACAATGACTGTAAAATCCTAAACGAAGTAAGAGAACAGGGAGAAACTAGAGGGACAAATAGCTCTGGCCCACAGCTGAAGAGAAAGTTAGAATTTTAAGGTTATAGAGACCAGACAACAAAAGTGCAGAAATCCTAGATCACTTTGATCTAGAATTTAGAAGAAACCAATTTGTGAAAAATGTACTGGAAGTATAACAATCGGATTGTTTTGTTAAAGGCCTTGTAGTCCAACCATACACTTAACCTGAAATCACTCACAACATCTCCACCAAGTGGTCACCCTAACCCACATTCTTGTATTTTCCATCTTTTGTATTACCTTTTACTGCATTGGAGCTCTCCAAAAAGCCATGAAATGCATCAAAAGATGCTTGAAGGTGGCTATGGTCTTTCTTAAATCGACTCTTCTTCAAGTCAGTTATCCTCAGTTCACACAGCAGTTCTTCATGTTCTCCTTTGAGTTACTCATCCATCCTGGCCACTGTCTTTGGAAGCTGCTCCAGTCTGCTTGCATGTGTAGCAACTGGAACTCATGCCAATTACTATCTTTTTTGGGGCAAAATGGAGTGGCAAAGCCATCTATTTTATTGTGAAGGGTAACCTTTCTAGGTCATATTTATTGAGCACAAATGCTTGGAACTTAGACAGGGTAATGTATTTTAACTTCACAACAACACTGAGAAGAAAGTAAGGATGAAAGAGTCTAAGGGCCAAAGTAGTAGAACTGGGGCTTGACCCATTTTTTTGATGCTGAATCCAATGTTCTTTCTACTACCTAACAAATAGCTACTTCTTACAATGCTGGCTGGCATTTAATGGACTGGCTTTAACAGTTAAATCCATATGCTATTATTCTTATAACAGAATTTTATGCTTTTTTTTGACACTGGGTCTTGCAGTTCAGGCTGGCCTTGAGCCCACTACAGAGCCCAGACCAGTCTTGAACTCATGGTGATCCTCCTGCCTCAGCCTCCAAGTGCTGGGATTACAGGCATGTACCACCACAACCAGCCATTCATCTTATTCTTGAGTAGTAAAGATATTTTTAGACCAAAATTCAGAGCTTCGTATTATCCCATTTAGTCTCATTAGATTTGGCCAATTCACCCTGTTTTAATATTTTGAGTTGTGATTCTGTGCTCTAATACACTCTGATATTACCCATATATATGGTAGTGGGCAAAGGGTAAAGTGATGTAGAACATCTGGAGAGCTCCTTCAGCTTGATATTAGTCCATTAATTAGGACCTTTGGCATATGTTGTTTCAGCCAGCTATGAATCATGTTAATTGTGCAGTCATCCAGCCTATATTTTTCTTCTTGACCATGGGATATTAAGAAAGACCTTGCTAAATGCCTTACTGAAGTTCCAAGCTAATGGCCAGCTTTTTCCTATAGTCAAGATGGACATTTTTGTCATATGTCATAGAGAAACTACTGTGACATGATACAAAATAGTGGAAATAGCATTATAATATTACAGTTAGTATTGAGAAATGATTTTGCATTTCAGCAGTCCTTATAAGAAACACTAAGAAGGGGCTGGGTTGATAGCTCCGTGGTACAAGTGCCTGCCTGGCAAGTGCAAGTTTCTGAGTTCAAACCCCGGGCCCGCAAAAAAAAAAAAAAAAGAAAAAGAAAAGAAAAAAGAAACACTAAGGAGATTAGTTAGATAGAAACTGAAGAGAATGATGCTAGAACATGCAGAAGTGAGGCTTCTGGTTTTAAATCTTCTATTTTGAGGTTCCGGAATGACTGAATATGTTTCAATTGACATTTTCTCACAACGTTGTCATCTTTCTACCCCTGCCCCATTTAGGCTTGGATAGAGAGAAATAAGGTCCAGGGAGAGACGATAATGCTAAAAAAAAAATAGCTTCTGTTATATTCTTAACATTTCTACCTCTCTGGGAACTCTAAATTACATAAAATGATGCATTTAGTTTGAGTATGGCAAATAAGAAAGAACAAGATTCATTATGGCTTCTTACCATATAGGAACTTCTAAATATGCTTATTCCTGAATTCCATAGGTCACCAAGACCTTCTTCCGTCATCACATAGAACACTGAGAATATTTTTCCTTCATTCCTTCCTGTTTATTTATTTGGTTAGCTTAAAGTATGAAACTCAGGGGCCAGCAAGATGGCTCAGCGGTCTAAAGCACCTGCTTAGGCAACCACAACGACCACTGCTCAATCATTGGCACCACATGCTGCACCAGCCCCACCCCCAGGGCAGGCTGAGCTGGCCATAATAAAAAAAAATATTAAAAGCAAAGTTTAAAAAATATGACACTGAATTAACTAAGGAGAAAAGATATAATTATCAGTGTTGGATTTGTGCAAGACAATGCATTTTGTTGAGCCTGCAATGTCATAAATACAATTTTAGCTTATGGAAAGGTGCAGTGCTTCCATGTCTAAGGCTTTCCTCCACTTTATTCTTTTTTTTTTTTAATTTTATTTATTTATTTGTTTGTTTGTTTGCTTGTTGTGTTTGTTTGTTTCTTTATTTTATTTTTATTTTGTGGCTGGCTCAGCCTGCCCTGGTGGTGGGGGCTGGTGCAGCATGTGGTGCCAGGGATCGAACCGCAGTCCCTGCAGTTGCCTGAGCTTTCCTAAGCAGGCGCTTTAGACCACTGAACCATCTCGCCAGCCCTCCCACTTTATTCTTTTACCTCTAACAGTAAAAGAAAGTAGACTTAGCTAAGGTGCATTGGAATTAAAGAGAATTCACATGTTATATTAGATCTTAAGGTAGAATTAAGGCAGGCTTACTGCAACTTTCTGTGACAGTAGGCAGTGGAGTTGTGAAAAAGAATGTTATGCAAGAATATTGTGTCACTAGAGTAAAAAACAGTAAGCAGATATTCTCAAACACGAACTCGGCTTTTCTTTAAAAACTTGCTCAGTGGTGAGATACTGCCAACAACAACAATGAAAAAGAATCAAAGTGAAATACTCTGGAATAGAGAATACATGATAAAGGGATTCATGGTAAGCTCGGCTCCATTCAGATACAGAAATATGATTAAACTATGTATTCTATAGTTGCAGAATAGAATGTAAATATTTTAAACTCAAGGAATGAAAAAAACAATGCAAGCAACAAAATTGAAAGATTCAAGAATAAACAGTGACAGATAAATAATAAATATATCAACTTTTGTGGATGATCAGTATCTCTAAAACCAAACTACACAATTTTAAAAGTGAAGAAAATATATTAATACTTTTCAAAAATATTTTTCTCAACATGAAGGGTTCTTTTAAGAAGTGATGGCCAGAAATGATGATACAGACCTATAATCCCAGCACTCTGGAGACTGAGACAGGAGGATCCCTGTGAGTTTGAGCTCAGCCTAGGCTACACAGTGAGTTCAAGACCAACCTGAACTATTGTGTCTATCTCAGAAATTAAAAAAAAAATAAACACCAACAATAAAAAGTGATACACTCTATAACAAAGATTCTGTTTTCTAAAGTTCAGTAATTTTTTCATGTATTATTTCAGTGTCATAGTTTGGAGATTTTGCAAGGTGAACAACATAGTACAGGATATGTTTTATAATAGTATTTTATGATGAATCGCCCAAGAATTATGTACTACAAGTGCAGGAACTCTATCCACACATAAATACTAATGAATCCAGCTGAGAGCCTAAACTATATTACAATGCCTCCAACCAGCCCAACTGGAGACGAAGAGTCCAAAAAAAAAAAAGTTTCATGCAGGCCCGTTTCACAGATCTGTGCTGGAAAGGCCCAAAGATCAGTGGTGGAAACTAGAAAATCTATGTCAGCAGTATGAAGGATCTGTGCTAACAGGCTGTGGGGTCTAAACTGGAGCAAGGATGCAACAGTGAAGGTAAACACTAGAACTGCCCCAAAAGTACCACAGCCATGCTCAGCAACAGTGAGGTCCTGGGCTCCCCCAGTGATGAGTAAAGCCGAGGAAAGCCAGTGTGACCAACTTCTCCATGAGACTGAGCAGTGCACCATCTTCCCCTCCACAGCCAGGAAGCGATGCTCAACATGAGAACCAAGCTCCTCCAAAGTTCATCGGGAGAGCCAGCCTGGCAAGGTCCTCCAGCAGAACAGCCCAAGAGAACTAGCAGCTTCCAGCGGCTCCAACAGCTTCTCCAAACAGCAACCCTGACAGCACTTGAGCAGCTTCTCCTGTTCTGCCTTTCTGCTGCTGGCAACAACCCTCAGGTGGGCCTCCCGCACACAGTGCCATGCCAATTTAATTAAACTGGGTGTAATAAGTTGACCACACTACATTCAGGTACCACTCTAACCTCAGAAATTCATATTCGTATTTCATTTAAAGTAACCTGTATCATAATGAATTTCTGTTTTTTCATCTGGGTGCGAGGTGCAGTTACACAGATGTGTTCAATTTGTGAAAATTTGATAAGCTGACACACACTAATGATTAACATTTTCCTGCATATATGTTGTGCTTGAGTAATTTTTTTAAAATTTTATTTACACAAGATTGTTGTGGAGAGGGAAAAGGGAATGGGAGAGGGAAAGAGACAATGGGAAGATCTAGTTATCTGGCTTGGAATTAAATGCACTCAGTGCTTTGGGGGTAACACATTTGTGAATTTCACTTAAGTGGAAGAGTAAAATTTTAAGTCCTCCAAACTTTGAGTCCTTTGGAAGAACTACTCTTTTTGACCTCTGCTCCTATCAGCTTCTATTTAAGAAGTCGAATACTGGGTGTTTCTGAGCATTGGTCTTGGAGACATCGTATTCTTGACTGTAATTCTATTAAAACACAGTTTTTCTGCAAACTCTCTAAATACTATTTCTAAATGTTCACTTGCACAGCGTGTTTATGTATAGAGTCACCCCTGTTATTCTGACCCATTGCTGATGATTTGAAATATCTAGAAACCTGGTATCTAGTATTCTTTTTGTGAAGTTTGTGTTTCTAACCGTACAGATAGAAAGATTATGTTAATAGAGTTCCACCTCTCTCTATTCCCTTAAATGTGGTCAGAGATTTACTATTTTAATATATATTCTTTTACCCAGGTTCATTGCAAAGATTATCAGCTTGATGAAAGTTGTGGCTTATCTGTAGATGCCCTCCCAAAGCCTCATGCACCCAGATGGGGCCTTTGAGAGGTGACTGGCTCATGGGTGTGTGATATTGGATTAATCTACTGCTGGGTTTGTAGCTGGGTATGGTGTGGTAATTACTTTCTTCGCTGGGGCATAATGCAGAATCCACAAATTAAAGGAGTAGTTCACTTTAGTTTGAAGTCCTTGGTCAGCTAGCTCCAACGTAAGGTGATATGGCAGAGGGACATGGCAGGCAGGAAGCAGTGAGCCACCAAGGGCTGTATTATCAGTGTAGTCCTGGAAGTACATTAAACAAGAAAACATATATTTGTCCATCTTTAAACACAGAATATCCTGCATAATTTCAGTTTCTGCAAGGTTACCTTAGCTGAAAGTATAAAGCATTTGTTTGTGGAGTGGAATTTGTTCGGTAATACCTGTTTAAATAGACATTGGGGTTGGATGGCC
>PVKN010022124.1:0-15351 GCA_004027915.1 Capromys pilorides
CCGAGTGCTTTTCGGCTTTGCTCCATGTCATCCAGAGTTGGGACATCTTTTCCCCTCAGGGGGACCCACAGCCTCCTATCCCCTGGGCCCAATCTCCCTGGGTCAGGCGGTGTCCTGTCTTCCCTCACCCTGGCCCTACTGGGAGACCACCTCCAGCTCTCTTCTCCTTCCCCAGCCTCCCGTCCGGCTGGTGGTCTTCCTCACTGTTCATGCTGATGGTCCCCATGCACGCTCTGCCTCCTTCCCAAACCCTTCCATGAGTCTCCTGGCCTGTATCCCAGAGACAGTGCCTTTCACTCATAAATCACTTTATATGACTGGGACTTCAAGCACCCTTTAGTTAGCTCATCTTATTAAGTCTCACTACATAATCAAAGTGAAAACCACACTTTCTTATTCATTCACTGATTCACTCACTCAGTGCCGACTGTATACCCACTAAGTACCAAGGTATTCTGATGTTCTTCTCAGTTCCTGGATCAGGGTTTGGCACTGAATTCTCACTCTCTCATACAGAACTGAATTTAGCTTGCGTAACTGATGACCAGCGTTAGAAAAGCACTTTGGCTTCCAATCTAAGGTAGTTGGCATGAGTTCCAACCAGGACAGAGCCCCTAGTGTCACCCACTGCCGCTAGGCTCCGGACACTCCAGCCAGAAAGCCAGGCACTCCTGACCCTTCTTAGGCAGAGAGATTGTCCTTCAGAAATCTGCATCTGCTGCGAGACTGTCACCACAGGAATGAGTGGGAGGCACCTGCAAAAACTCACTAGTTCAACTGCAAGAGCGCCGCATTTGCAGAACGAAGCTATCGTAATCTATGGAGCTTCTTCCTTACAATTCCTTCCATCTGGAGTTCCATCATAGATATCCAGGGGAACAAGAAGCCGCAGGACCTCTCTCCAGTGGCATGGCCTCGGACACACCAGCGCGTGACCTCCAAGCCCCACCCTACTGCCCCACATCCACAGCCTCTCCTCTGCCCCCACACAGAGCCAAGACTCTCTGTCTTCACTGATGATGAAGAAGTTTGAGGGATATTCCCATTAGCAAAATAACGCCTTCCGGGTAACAGCTGCCCTCTGCCCCACTTCTCTGCGGAGCACACCCTACTGTGGAACTGCCCTTTAAGACAAAGGCGTAATGTAATCTATTTAAAAGTCATCGTCAGGGCATTTCTAATGTTACTTTAAAAAACAAACTGGAATCGTTACGGCATGTATGAGTCCTAGCCCCACTGTTGGGCGGGAAGCTGTTTTTCTTGCCATATAAGCAAGTCTATAAAGACGTCCAAACAAGCTCTAAGTTATATAACATAGTTCACATTTTTGGGGGCTGTAATTAGTGTGATAAGATTATGGCAATGGTCCTAGAACAGATTAAGGACATAATTCTGATGAAAGAGGGCTTTGGGTCAGTAAAAGTGGAGCTCTGAAACTGTTGTACTCCAGTCGACTTTGGCACACGGATCAGCAACAGTCCCATGTTTACAGAACACCTTTAAAAACTGTTCTGCTGAAGGCCCCCGGTTTCCCCACTTCAAATGTTGAATCTGGGCAGGAAGTTGCCTTGTGCGTTTAGAATGAGGTTATAGAGCTCTCTCAGGAAATTGCCACAATTCAAACGGGACTTGAAACGATCAGAGCTACAGAGAAGCCAACATGGTGCCTGCCACTACTTCTATTAAAAATGCCACAGCACAACAAGAGCACAGAGTGGGGTATCTGCTGACAGGGCAGGCCTGGGAAGAAAGATGCGCATGAAGGGGCCCAGAGCTGGTCCGCCAGCCCCATTCCTGGGCGAGCCAGGAGGACTAGGAGAAGGGCTCTTTCGCTGGGCCTGTGTCAGGTCGGCGGCCTCTCGTGTGTTCTGCTTCTCAGGCTACTGCTCAGGCTGTGTGCTGAAATTAAACAGCAGCACCCAGTGTGCTTGATCAAAGGAGCTCGGGAGTTCCCAGAAGCAAAGGCAAAAAACCGTGCATCGGCACGAGCACCTCTTAGGCCCGGCTGCTCAACAGATCCTGTGGCTAGACTGCATTTAAATTTGGAACAGAATATCAGACTCCGACCTCTTCTATCTGCTTCTGTTTTTCTTTACCAACATTCTCCCCTGAAAACTCCAATGGATCAGATGGTAAACCAATGGGAGGATCTTTTTCTCTCACCTTAATTATAAGAAGTATAAGGACTCAAAAGAAGAAAATAAATAAATGAATAAATTTTGGATGGTTCCAGGAATCAATCTCAGGACCTTGCATTTTCTGCATCCCCAACCCCTATAAATTTTTTTATTATTATTATTATTTTTTAGAAGAGTGACTTAAATACAAAATGTATTTGGAAGAGTTAAAAAAAGACTAAGGTTTATTGTAAGTGTTAACATTTAATTGTTTGACTAATCTTACATATCTATGTAATCTAAACAGGTTTGATGATGAAAATATGTAATACAACAATTGTTAAATAAAAAAAAAATTAAGAAGAAGTGACAGCATTATTCTTTGGGGAGAGTAAGAAGAAGCAACTCAAAAGAGATCTGGGACAGTCATGGAAGCCAGGCCCTCAGTAGCCAGGGCATCAACAACATCAACACAGTACACAGACTCTAGGAACTGGGCTGTAATAAACCGCTAGCTTCACAATTCTGACTTTTCCTTTCTGCATTAACGTACTGCTTTCCATGATGTTAACAACAAACAGGTTTGTATTCCCCTTAGTCAACATTTGGAGCTTGGCTAGAACTCATATTTTTAAAAGTGCGTTTAAAAACTGAAAGGGGATTGCTGTACACAGGACTGCGATGACTAATTACAATAGGATGTGTGATGTAGAGGTCATGTTGTGATAACTAAAAGTCAACCACTGAAAAGAAAAGCTCATGCTATGTTTTCTGTATGGAAAATAAGATTATTCATGCTGCACCATTAAAACAGAGGGTTTTTTTTTCTCCCCAATATCAAATTGTTGGCAGTATGGTGCATTTTAGGGCAAATTCCTCTCTACAAAGAGTTTTAAATTTAACAAAACTATACAATGTGGACTGATCCACGTTTTGTCTTGATGCACATGGGAAGGTATTCACAAGGAACTGCTTTAGTTCTATGGTTCTCACTCCAGGTTAAGCAAAGAGGCTATTATTTGCACCCTGGCAGCCCACCTGGTAAACACATTCAAAATCACGGACTTCATGGAGATGTGAGCCTGTTCTTGTGAAACTTGTCCAGAACCATGAGCAGGGATGCTCACGGCTCTGACGAACACTGAAACGTCCTTCATTCTAAACTTTTCTTCTATGAGTCAGCATGGGCTTGACCTGCATTAGGATGGGGGAAAATGCTTATGTGTTTTATCTCTTTAAATCCCAAGTGTTTCCAAAAGAATGTAAGGTGCATTGCTAAGTGTGTGACTTAAGAACATGGAGCAATGGGCAACGATTATGGAAAGAAAGACAAACGTACCAACACCTAACTGAAAAACATTTTGTTTTGCTCTAATGCTGCTTTACAATTCTTCTGCAGGACACGGGCGATGCAGGAGTCCTCTTGATTAACAGAAGGTACCACCAGGGGACTGTCCGTGCTTTGGACGTAAAGACCTGCAGAACACAAACCTAGTCACGAGACTCAAGGCCATTTTCTTATGGCTGGAAATAATTTTCAATAAGTCAGAATGTGACAATGAAATGTCATGATTTTTTTTAACTGTATGTATGTATGTATGTATGTATGTATGTATGTATGTTACGGCCAGCTTAGCCTGCCCTGGGGATCAGGCTGGTGCAGCATGTGGTGCTGGGGATCAAACCGAAGTCCCCACAGCTGCCTAGACTTCCCTAAGCAGGAACTTTAGACCCCTGAGCCATCTCACCGGCCCATGAAATGTCATGATTTTGAATACTGGAAATATAAAACAGTACATTTCCAAATATGAACACCAAATATAAACCACTAATTAATTTGCAAACTTCATACTTATATAGTTTTTGCTCTAACCTAAAGGATAAAGTCTGAGTTACATTTTAAAAATTAAGACAGCCCTCTCTGCAAGTTCTGGGAAATCAGCAGTGTCTACAGTGCTGAGGATGCCATCAAGGGACATGTGGGAGTGGCAGACCTTTAGCTAGTCTTTAGCACTGCTCAAAGGGTCTTTTTCAGTCCTTAGAGTTAATTCCGGGTCAGCAAATCTCTTCCCAATATTGTTACCCAGTTCTTTCTAGGCTCATTCTGAAATTCTGAACACTTGCTTGGAAGATGGAGAGACTGCTGCCACCACTTCCTCATGAGTGTCAGTAACTGATGGGAAAGAGGTCTCCTGAGGGGGCCTCTCAAGTGTCCACAAAGCCTAGGTTGTGGCTCTCCTCTTCCCCCAGGAGATTCTTGGTACCTGAGTTTAGGGATTGTTTCACACGAGCCTTGGTGAGGGACAGGAGGGGGCATGTTTCAAAGCTAGGGATTCCAATATGAAGGCAAAGTAGACAATACCATCCTAGGATATTCCAGGCACTACTGACTGACTGACTGACTGACTGAACGACTGTCCTCCACCCACTGCTCTGTGCAACTAACTTGCAGGCTAATTTCTGTTTACCCTGTTCAACTGCTGCTTCCTATCATCTCCCCTGTGAGTTCATTCTCTCCCTGGAATACCCCTCACAGCTAGCATCTTGCTCTCCCTTCAAGGCCCAGTTTCATCTGACTTCTTGAACATCTCCTGCACAGACACTGTAAGCCACACTTGGGTACAGCCCAGGGGGATGCAGAACAACGCCACATTGACCCTGTCTCCACGGAATGTCCAGCTTGGCAGAGGGACTGTAGACCAGCTTGAGAAAAACAATGTTCTCAGCTGTTCAGTCGATCCAAATGTTCTCTCCTTTGTAAGTAAAAATATAACTACAGATACAGGCTAGGCCTGCGAGCATGAAGCCCACGCACTACCAGTGCAAGCAGAAGGTGAGCTGGGGTACAGCAGGGACCCACTGAGAGGCCGGCGGGCAGCCTGGCACAGGAGTCTAGCTGGTCTCCTCCGGGGTCTGCAGAGAAGCTGCGCCTTGTGCACATCGAGGGGCCCACATGTGCAACTCAGCCCAGATGTTGATCCCGTCATTCTTAACTATTTCTGGAATGAATAGCAGGAAAACAAAGGGGAAAATACTTGAAAGGTTATTATTCAGAGCAAACTTGGGCAAGAAGACTCGGCCAACCCAGAGCTCTAACTTAGGCCCTGGGAGCAACAACAACTACAAATTTTTTTAAAGTTACATGAAGAAATAATGCACCCCAAAAGCCATGACCCATGGAGCGAGGAGGAAGGAGAGGTCCATGTCAAGATTTATTTATCAACAGGGCTCTGAACAGCCGTGAGGTGTGGGGATCCGAAGCTCTGCTGGGGTCACGTCCAATGGTGAAGAGAAAATGGAAGAGATGGACAGCTGGCCCCTAGGCTCCCTGGACAGGAGCAGGTGACACAGAGGCACAGGAGAGGAAACGGGCGAGAGATGTGAGACTGGAAGATGACAACTCACACCAGTAGGAACTATGAACAACACGTACTCTTCCTAAACCTTTATGCGGAGCTCATTCATTTAATCCTCAAGATTAGCCTTGTTACCTTGATCTCACAGAGGAAGGATGGAAGCAGAGAAGCAGTTTGAGCAAAAGTGCCCAGCTCGTAAGAGTAGGGGCAGGATGCGCGCTGTGCTGAGGCCACGACAAGCTCCATTTTCACAGCATTTCTGGTGCCAAAGTCACTGGATAAATTCCACTCGAGAAACCGCTGTGATTGTGTCCTAAAAATCAGACGCTGTGTTTCACGCTTCCAATGTTGATTAGTAAGATCTGATTCCCACGTTGAACACGTCCACAGCTATTATTGCAACAAACAGGAGAATCCAAAGTAAACCAGCACGACGGTTTTTAAAAAGTCACACTAAATCGCCTATTTCTAGCGTTTCCCTACTTGGAGTTGGCGGAGAAGCTTGGCTTTATCACTGTGAGGAGGGCTCAATTTACAAGTGTGATGCAACAGAACAGGAGCGTCAGAGCAAAGGGCCCGACACAGCTCGTCTGCGGGTGTGAGCTGCGTTCACTTGGGAAAGGTTAGTTTGAACTTTTGGCCTGCGAGATATCCTGCCTGTCTGTAAGTAAACATGTAGTAGGGACAAATGGTTTTTATACAACTTTTCATTGAATGGTGATAAGATCTGGGGGAAACATTTTTTTTTCCTCCTAGTTTAGATTTCTTTATTCAAATATCGCACTCAGAAAATTCCCCAGCCTGCTTTGCCAAGACCTGACATTTGCTCTCTTGTCTGGGAACTTCAATAATTTGGCATTTGCCTCCAGTATATCTTAAAAAAGAATTTTAAATGATACGTAACCATTTTCCAAGATTATACCACGTGCATAGGTGACTCATGGAGAAGAGAAATACAGCAGAAGGACCCCAGCCTGCCAGTACCACACTGTACACCTTTCTCTCTTCTCTCCCCAGCTGATGCTGGCCACAAGCTGGCCCATGCACACGGCCATGAAACAACCCTAAGAATCGGTCATTATCACCCAACCCCCACTTGGTTTTTAAATGTGAGGAAACTAAGGCTCAAGGAGTTGCAGTAATTTGCCAAAGTCCACCAGCACCCAAGAGTGGTCTCACATGCACCTGGCTCCGCAGCCAGTGGCCTCTCCTCCTCTGCTGGGCAAGGCCAGCATCCTAAGGACCTTCTCTTGGGCTCCCAAAGACCTTCTGAGTGCTCCCACAATCTGTCACCCAAACCAGTTTTTAAGGGTTGAAGGGTGGCTTTGCAGAACAACAGCTCTACGAAGTCCTGCCCTCTGAAGACCCGGGAGTTGTGGCTGATTCCTTCAAAAGTCTGATTACCAGGCTGAATAATGGCTCGGGTGTTTTTCTCCCTCTTGAAAAATGGTAAGTAAAACAACACGTGGCTATAGTGTTACCACCCTGGGCATGTGAGCATGAGCCCAGGGGACATTTGACTCCTCCAGAGTGGTTTATGTAACAATGCATCACCAAACCAGATGGCATTAGCAGCTAATCCTTTTTTGCCATGTCACAGAGCAACAATGCCTTCTGCGTTTCTCACACACAGGTAATGAGTGATGCAGAGGAGGCGGTGAGCAAGCTGTGGGCTCGGCTCGCACGAGAGCCTGACCTGGAGTTTAGGACCCTGACCTCCAGCCTGCTCCGGCTCACCAGCCCAGAGCCCACCAATACATCTCATAAAAAAAGCCATCCAGTCCCTGAGGATCTGCGACTGGAAGGGACTGGGGTACAGGAAAGTCACACAGAGGGGCCCAGCTCAGGCGCCAAGGGCGGCAGGTGGGGAAGGCCTGCACTGAGCAGCACATGGGAACTCACTGAGCCCTGCCGCCTGCCTGGTGAGGCAAAGTACAGAACAGCTGGGCTTTCTTTGGCTGTCTACAAACGTCCGTCACCTCAGTCCTTCTCAACAGCCCTCACCTCCAACCTCGGCTTTACCTTCCCTGGGCCCTTACTCCAGCTCTATCCTGGGCTATGTTGGAGTTTCTCCAGTCAGGAGTATCCTCAAGCTTTCACCGGGTTTTGTGGTACTCTTGGTATTGGTTCCAGGCTTGCCTCCTGCTGAGGCCCTCCTTGTCCAATGCAGCCCAGAGAGGACACACTCTGCATGTTCTAATGTAGACCAGGCCCCATCCCAGGGGCTTACTGCACCTTGCTTTGCCGGTTTCCTTTCTAGATGGCCAGGTGAGTCCCGTCCTCTTCTGACCCACCTGCCTCTAGCCATGCTGGTCTCCTCGCTGCTCTGGTTAGGACCCCTGCCAGGTGGCCTTTTCACTGGCTGCCTTCTCTGCCTGGAACAGCCCCACCCCCACCCCAGCTGTCCAAATGGCTCATTCCATTCCATTCATGGCCCTTCCTGCTCTAATGTCCCTGTCAATTATCAGAGAGACTCCTAGGACCAACCCCGCTAGTCCTCAACATGCGCGCGCGCGCGCACACACACACACACACACACACACACACCGTGTCTTAGCACCTCTACTTGCCCCCGTTTCCTTGGTCTTGTTTTTATCATTACCTGAAATCACAGATTTTACAAAGTCTAGGTACTACCTTTGTGCTCTTTCTTGAATGCATATTCTACGAGGGTAGAATTTCTAGCTGCTTTGTTACTGCTAGGTCTCCAAGACCAGACAGTGTCCTGCATGGAGTGGATGCATGATACAGAGGCCCTGAATGATTACCTGTCATTACAGCTTGTTGGCCTCCATAGAGTAAGCTACACATGCACACATATGTCTGTGTTTTAATATGTTACATACTATCCATACTACGTACCTACCTAAGCAAACTGACTGTGCCTATGGTACAGCACATACGCCTCCTCTCTACATAACATACTGGGTATTGTGTACACACGCTCCAGCACACTTGGATACTGCTCAGTGGGCATTTTACTGCAGATGATGATGATGCTGGTGATGATGACAATGATGATGATGACGATGATGATGACGATGATGGTGAAAGTTTCCCCTTCAGCTCAGAGTTGGTGATTTTCACTTCACACAATCCTTTCACAAGGCTGGGAGACACCCCCTGATCTGCAGAGGGCAGATTTGGGGTGAGGCTGGGCAGACAGGGACCGGGAAAGACAAAGTGTCCAGTTGTCTCTCTTCCAACATTACCTTCTCTAGCCTAGCCAGGATAGGCCTGTGTGCGCAAGAGGCCCAAAGAGCCCCCCACGTGATGACTGGTTCAAGGATGACTCGTGACCGGCAGCTCTGTGAAGCCAAGGGGTAAAACTCCCAAGGTACAGTCAGCGCCCGCCGCAAAGAACTCTTGCCGTACAGCAGCCAGCTCTCTGTGTTCCTTGCTCCTCCCGTGCAGGAGGTCTGGGCCTGGAGCCTTCTGTGAGAAGGAAGTGTGGTGGCTCAGGACCACGGGGAAGTTTCTCCCTCTGGCTCCCGTTCTGCTGTTTCTGTAGAAGTATCACCCAACCGGGGGTGTGGGCCCAGGAGCTGTGACCTGGGAAGCCAGCTGCTATCTGGGGACTTGGGACAGCTGGTGCGGGGAGCACCCTACACTCAAAAGCCCTGCGATTCAGGGCATCTCTGATCTTGCTGAGGTAAAGGAGACCCTGTCTTGAGGTTAAGGGTGACTCCCAGAGTACAGCCCATGGGGCCCTGTGCGGCTGCTGAGAAAAGGCTCTCTGGGTCAAGTCTAGATTAGGGCCCTTTCCCAGAACTCAGGTCTGCAGAGACCATGCACGGGGAGGCTGCTGTGTGGCCTAATTGGAGCAGAAGGCACCACCGAGCAAGCAGCCCGAGCCTCTACCTGCCACTAGTGAGTCAGGTTGTTGTTTATCTTAAATGCCTGCGTGAGACCCTGCTAGACATAACAGCTCCCACTTGCCCATGGCCCCGTACATTGGGTCAGGTGACTGATCTGCCAAAGGACCCCTGGGGTCAGGCAGCACAGCCCACACTGGAATTCTGGTTCGGGTTCGGTTTAGATAACCAGGCTGCTTGTATGAATGAGCCCATGACCTCAGACCACTCCCACAGTCCCAGCAGGTGAAGGCTACAGAGTCCAGATGTGCAAGGGGGCCTGGGGAAAGGCAACGGCATTGGTATTCTTGAGTTTTGATGGACTGTCGGATAGAAGCTTACAATGTGTTCAAAACTGAGAAATGGAAAGGAAAACAGATGGAAAGGAGGAACCAGAGACGGAGGCACAAGCGTGCAACTCCCATCCTTTATTGACTCCTCCCCCTGGGCCTACCTCATGACTCTGTGGGGTAGGTAACAGCACCCATCTAAGGCCCACATTCCAGAAAGCTGTACAAGCTTACAAGTACCGCTGTGGTGTTAGCACTGAGGGTGTAACTCCCACAGTCCACAGCCTTGATCCTGGGATGCCCCAAGACAAGCTTGACCTGAGAGCAACATTTCTGGCAGCCCTGTGTTATCCGCCACCTCTGCCCTGCTTGGGCCAAGTCCTCATGGCCGGTGCTAGGGCCTGCTCTAGGCACACTAGTGCCAGGTTTTATGGAGCTCCGAGTGAGCCTGAACATATGCTTTTAGACTGGAGAGACACCAGGCTCAAGCCTCCCCTCCAGGCAGCGCCTCCTTGGTGTTCTACACACCAGAAATGTCTTCTTTCCCTATGTCACGTATGGGACGTTGTCCAGGCTCACTCCTAGGTGGTCTTGACTCTCCAGCCTAGATTCTGTCAAAGCGTGACTGCTTATTCCATTTCTCATTCACTCTTCCTGGAGGCAAGACTCACATCACTCACGGTGTTTCCTAACCTTCTTGGTCCTAGGACATTCCCTGGTGCTGTTCCTGCTGACCAATTCAGAGCCATCTTTTCTCCATAGCAAAGAATGACACCAGTATGAGGCAGCGTCTCTAAAAGTGTGGTCAACGACCACTCCAAGGTTGAACAATGCCAGTTCCTGAGCACTGCTGAATCAGTGTCTGCAGGGGCAGGGCCAGCGTCCCTGGTAGATCAGTGTTTGAGAACCCCACCACCAGGCTCAGTGCAACAGCCAGCCTAGTAAGAACCATATCCAAGGCCCATAGAAAACAGCATCAGTGATGAAGGCCAAGGGAACCTTCCATTCTGGTAGGACCTTGCACAAGCTTGCCCAGGGAGGCCCACGAAGAAGCTACCTGCCCTCTCTCTTGTCCTCCTGAATGATGATGGGTTGTCACTGCCGTTCATTAAAACAATACAGCTAAGTCCGTTTCAGGTCTTCTTCCATCCTCCCAGAAGTGGCTCATCTTTGTGAAAACTCCATTCTGCGCACTAGTCACTGCATCATTAGTGGAGGCCTGGGTTTCTACTTCCAGAATTTCTATACAGGTTCTAGGGAAGGGAGTCTCTCTCTCCTAAATGGATGGCTCTAGTGCTAGACATGAAACTCGGACCTCTGCAGTGGCACTCAGGACAGCTACTTCAGTCCTTACCTTCCTGTTTCCAGTGTGCGAGGACTTCTTTGGCAAAGAACTGTTTTTCTCACAGCCCAAAACACTGACAGGCTGCAGAGGTAGGAGTTTCAGCTGAGAAACATGACATGTTATGATCTGAAAAAGCACACACCTTGAAAGAGAAACTCAATCCCTGACTAATTAGACTCATTCTTAATGAGGAAATTACGGAGAGGATTAAAACGCTTTATCTCTTTCTCTCAGCATCGCCGTGAGGCCCTTCTAGAGTTACAGGGCTTTGCATACATCACTTCTTGCTCTTGCCAGTCTGTCTCCAAGTATTAACACATCATCACTGACTGAGTACTTCTCATTCTCGCCAATAAAAACTCTGAAGTTATCCTGGGACTCTTCTGAGATGACTGAGAAAAATACAGGGTACTCTGTAACAAATCACACGACCGGAGGCCAGCCGGCAGAGATTCCGGAAAGCTGGGGGTGAAGACATGGCCTAACCATCACTAACAAGTCCTGCCAGCAAAGACTTGTCCATTTTAGGAAAGGGATGGTGGCTCTCTCGGGCAGGAGCCAGGAGCTGGGGCTCATTCCACGAGTGAAGGCTTGAAGAAGAGGGGTAACCACGCAGGCTTGAAAAGATTATGTCCCAGCTCTTGATGAATCGTGGGCCCTTGGAGAAAATCCCTTGTCTGTGCTGCCCCCCCAACCCCTCATGGCAACCTCGTGAGGGGAAGAGTTATTTCTGTTTTGTAGAAGAGGAAACCAAAGTTTACTCATTTCCTAGATATTTTCTGGATGCTGAAAAGCAGAAAGGTAGGTTAGACACCCAGTTCCTCCAAAGCTATAAGAGGAAGTGGTCCAAAATGGAGAGAGATTGGAAAAGCCAACGGGAATTTTCTTCCATAATTATAAACGGTTTGTAGGGGCGTGAGGAGTCAAAGACACACTCAGAATTTGAGAGAAGCAGGATGATGGTGAGGAGCAAGCCTGGAGCTGCTGAATCAGCTGATTGTGATTCCAAAAACGATTCTTCATGGGCACAATCACATCAGCCGTGCGAATGCTGCAGGGTGCGCTGGCTGAGCACCTGCTGGGGGTGAGCGGGTTCTGCCTGCTTTCTCAGGTGCACGTGCATATGTGTGCACACAGGCAGTCTAAGTGGGCACGTGGGCATACGTGTGCGCGTGGGCAGTGTAAGTGGACGCGCGTGCATAAGTGAGTGCAGGGCAGCCTAAGTGGATACATGTGCATGTGTGTGTGCATGGGAAGCGTAAGTGGGCGTGCGTGCATCACGTGTGCAAGGCAGTGTAAGTGGGCACGCAGGCATACGAGTGTGCACGGGCAGCGTAAGTGGGACAGAGAAGCTTCATCTGCTTGTGGACGCTTACAACTACTGTGGGGAGATCAGACATTTGTGAACACAAAGCTAAACAGGGAGACATGATGCATGCGCTGGGTGCCAACTGGGAAGAGGAATTAACAGGTGGCAGACAGGCTGGGCTGAAGAGCTCGTGAGACAGGCAGGACGTGCGCTGGGTGGTGAGGGCCCAGCATCACGGGAACCGCAGGCTGGACCGTCTCAGGTGAAGGCAGAGGCAGCACCTCGCATGCCAGAGTTTCTAGAAGGCATACAGTGAGACAAAACGAGTGAGCTGAGATCCAGCAAAAGAGACACAGACACTAGCATTCTATTTTGCAGGCCCTGGATGGTGCCTAAGTCTCAGAATAGTGTGGCAGAAGTAGGCAAGACGGTATGGTCTATTTGTAAAACTCTTCTATGAGTGAATCACTTCTAATAAAACTTTCAGTGGCCATCCACTATAACCTCTTGTTGCTGTTATAATCCAAAACAACACGTAAGGGAAATCTATTTAAGTATGCTTCCCTCCTCACACAGGGCTTGCTCCCTCGTTCCTAAGGAAACTGCTGAAAACCAGGAAGTCCCACAGGTAATGAATGACATAGGCAGGGCTGGGCAAGACCCACACCCAGAGAAGTTCCCCCTCCTGTCATAACAAGCACACAAAATGAAAACTATTTTCAGGGAGAAGAAATATCCTCGTCTGTGGATGACACATACGGCAAGGATCTGCGTGGTGCAGGAAGACAGGAACTGTCCCATATCATGCAGGACAAGAAGAAATAAAAGGTAATCTGGGAGTGGGAGAGGGCAAAGTCATTCAGGTGGAGAAGTCCCTCTTATTGGGGCATAATTACAATTTTCTAGGGGTTGTGCTACCAAAGCAACAACCCTATAAGCTTTTAATTTTGGAGATTCTAAGGAGACCCGCGTTACTTCTTCTGCACCATCCCTGAGGAGTCAGTGGCTTTCCAGAAGTCACAGTAACCGGGGAGAAGCGACAGCACTTCCCAGTCCCCATGGTGGGTGCTGGGTTGGGACAGCCATGTGACTTTGATAGTTTTGTCTTCTGCGCTTCCAATTCTCCTCGGCCAAAGGCCACTGCCTTGAGGTATTCTGGGATGACAGGAAATGCCGAAGCCCAGCTAGGAAGCCAGAAAAGCCCCCCAGAGACTCTCCTTGTGGGTTTTAAGGACATGGGCATTAACCAAGGACAACTGTTCTGGGGAGACAACGAGTTTGTCGCAGGGCAAGCGCGCTGCAGGCCTGGGAGCATCTGAGTGCGTGCAGAGTGTTCTCGTGTGGCCTTCTCCACGTGCACAGGGAGGTCTCGAGCTCTAGCTGTGTTTTCAGATGAGGGCAGCGGTGAAGTGCTACACCTCTAGGAACCAAGGATGTGGGGTGGTGGGTGGGGCCAAGGCCTGGGGGCAGGGGATGGGGGAGGCATGGCCACACTCTGCAATTTTGGAAGCCAGAGAGAGATTCTCGCCGTTCCCCAAGGGAAAGTACACCTAAGTTTCTAACAGGTTTTCAGAATCCTTTAGCCATGTCTTTTCTTGGTGGAGTTCCCTCTTTCTGCCACCAAGCGGGCATTTAGTGAGATGTACAGTGTGGGAAACATTTCCTTACACACCCACCTTGGGGCAGGGAGGCACTGTTCACGTAGAGCCTTCAATTACAAAGACTCCAGGAAAGCCCCCCAAACACCATTTCCTCTACTTGCATTAAGAAAAAGAGAAAGCACGCAAGTGGCAGGGGTTTAGTATATTCTTGCAGTTTCCCCTTCCTGGCCCTCTACAGGATGATACAGCTGTTTACTTTAAGGTTCAGGAGCCAGGGAAGCTGCCCCACAAAAAATCCAGAATCAGGCGAACTCCTTTCTATAATGGTTCAGTACTGGGCCGGTCCTGAACACGTATGTACTCGGGCTGTTCCCGCCTCCTACAGCAGAACAGCTCGCTCTGGCATTGGAGCACCCGAGGAGTCTGTGGTGCATAGGGGGTGGCGGTGTCAGAGACAATGAGCAAATGAAATCTTCCCTGTGCCCAACTCTAAGATGCTTTTGGGGCTCCCTCTGCTCTCCACCCTGTGTGCCATGGAAAGTCCCACACTCGGTGTAATTATCCATCAAATGGGGGAACAGTGAGACTTTTGGCCAAGCAGGACAGACCAAACCACATCTATGCCAACACAGTACTTGGTCTGAGCACAATGCCATGGTCAACACCAGGAAAGTGGGAACGAGAGTGCCTTGGTTCAACTCACAGTTCTACTGTTTGTTAGCTGAGTGGCGTTGGAGGAGCCTTTCTACTTCCTAGGGCCAGCAGGAGGATTAGTCAACACATGTATAGAGCTTTAACACTATAAAACTGTGCACTCTTCATACTGACTGACAGAAAATACTGTATTAGTTGCTATAATGGCAGCCAGGAAAACTGTTACTGTCAACATGAGGCAGGAGCAGGGGAGGAGGCCAGAACATTCCAGAAAGAACACAGCTGAACAGTTGATCTCACTCATAACTTTGTAAATGAGACACGAAAGACTATCTTGTGGTTTGCATATTACGAGTTACCAGATGAAATTATTGACTCCATCTTTTTACTGGTAAGACACGGCTTGAAAAAAAATCAACAAACACCCAAGTTGTGGCGGCTCAGGGAAACTCTCCCCTAGTCAGAGCTGCGTGCTGTGTGAGGCTAGACTAGGTTGCTCCGCGAGGGTCTTCAGCTGTCAAGAGGGTGCCCCAGGACAGGCTGAAGGGGAGGCCCAGTCGGCAGCTCCATCTTGGTCTGGTCTTAGGAGGGATAAGGGGTCTGTGCCAGGTCTTTCCAGCTGCACAGGCCATGTGACCAGTCACCACAGTGCCTGTCCTCACGACAGCCCTCACTGCCAAAGACAACAGGAAAGTCAAAATTTCAACAGCAACATAAGGGCATGGAGACATTATCTTCTAGTTCAGTGTGTACTAAACTTAGAATCTCTTGTTGCTATGGCATGTCATTGATTAAAATGTTGGTGGCTGATAATTTGGAGACTTT
>PVKN010022125.1:0-15270 GCA_004027915.1 Capromys pilorides
TATATATACCTTATTAATTTCTCATGACTGTAGAGATATTATTATCTCCAGCTTACAGAGAAATAGAAAGCAACTAAGACAATGGCAATTACACAATGATTATTTTTATTGCTGTTATACTTAATGCTTTGGTGAACAGTATGTCAGTTTCTATGCTAAGGATTTTTAATGTGTTATTTCACATAAAACTACTCAGAGAAACTAGATACTCTTATCCTCATTGCAGAGAATAAGAAATCTCTACATGCAGAGTGGGAATACCCTGCCCAACATCACACAGTAAAGCCATATGGCCAAGATTAAAACCCCAGTCAACTCTACTAAGCCATGACTACCACATGAAATAGATACAATATAAGAGGTCTTCTTGCTATAAATCTTAGACTTTTCAAAATTACTAGTTATGTGAAATACAATAAGCCTCTAGAAATTAGCATTAAAATTTGCAATAACTGAAAACTTGTAATATTCACTCACTAGGAAAAGAAAGCACCATGTACGGCAGTGAGAGTAGGCTTTTAAGAGCAGCTGGGGCACATGTGCTATACACCCCCCTACCCTGATTTAGAGTATGAAACCTAGTGTCAAGGTAGCTCAGCAGCATACGCACCTGCCTGGTAAGCACAAGGTCCTAAATTTGATCCCTGGTGCACACAGCCCCCGCCAAAAAAAAAAAAAAAAAGTATTTAGGATGTAGTCAGTGGTATACTCATAGAGTACTTCAAAAGTAAGTGTTTGCACTGGTAAAAAAAAAAAAAGGTAAGTGTTGTGTCTGCCACTTTCCTGATCATCTAACCAAGAAACGTCATAGTTATATGGGCATTATATTGAGTATCCCTTCCTAATTTACCTCATGTTCATGTAAAAGTGAAATTATTTTATTTATTAAAAGTTGTTTCCAGTTTGGAAAATAGAGACCTTCAAAGATTTTGTCCATTAAATTTTCCTTTTTTATTTTAATAGTAGCTGGCCTTACTTTAGAGTAACTTGGGATCTTGAAAGCTAAGATACAACTAATTTGAAGTATCTTGTGATAGACACATTGATAAACAAATGGTTCCATGAAAAAGCTGGGAAACATTCTCATGTTGTGCTAAAAACCTAGAGGTTTTAAAAGTGATTCAGTCAAGCACATTCTTGGTTTGCTCTGAAGCCTCTTAAGTCTTCTCACTGGCTGTGTGATGAGCCAAGAACTTTCCCATAGCAGTAAACACCTCTCCATTTCCAAGCATCCCTTGCAATTAGTTGGTCATATGGTTGCAATTAAGATTAAAATGTGGCAGAGGTCATGCACACACCTGTCAGCCCAGGCCCCTAAAATAGTCCAAGGCATTTCCAGACCCATTCACAGGAAACTGTTGTAATAGCAAGTGGTCTTATTTTATAGTGAAGTTGGACCTGAAGTTCTAAGATATTACTATATACTTCATGAAGTCCCCATGAACATGGAATAAGATAATGAACAGTAGTGCATATCCACTATCCCTTTTTTTGTCTGTGTTTAAGATTGTATCCTGTACGCTGGAGAGGCTGAAAATAGGAAGATCATCATGAGTCTGAGCTGAATAGTAAGACCCTGTACCAGATAGATAGATAGATAGATAGATAGATAGATAGATAGATAGTAAGAAGGAGTATTTCACAGAAGGGAAAGAATAAAAATGGAAATGGATTCTTGACTTAGGAACTAAAAAAAAATCAGATTGTAGCCTGTAGAATATTTTTATATCTGTTAACTATATAACATAGAAAATTAAATATATATTTTAGGATACATGTCTATGTAAATAAATACAAACGCATTTATGTACATTAACCATGTGGACACATACCTCCCCCAAACCATACATTCCCTAGTCTTCATATTGGTCATTTTCTGGTTATCCAATATAGAAAAAGAAAGCAATAAAACTTGAATTTCAGGACAATCTTTTGGTGCTTATGCCAGGCTCCCTACCAGCATTTCTCTTCCCTGTAGCAACAAAACAGAAGATTCAGTCATGTAGAATCACAGAATGACAGAACCCACAGAGTAAATATAATGTGGCTCTTTATATTGAAACCCCAGAGCCACAGAATTTAAGCTCATGTCCCAATATGATGCCCTCTATATATTATTATTAAGAAAGCATGAGGCTTTCCCAAGATAGACCACTATTGTAACACTTTTCTGAGACTTCCCAAAGCTATATTCATCTGAGTTAGACAGCCAAAGATCTCTTTCCAACAAAGGTATTTTCTGCAACAGACAATAGGAAATCAGAATCACAATTTTAAAAATATTTGAACTCTTACTCATTAGAAGTTAGAGGGACAGGGAGTGGTGGCACACACCTATAACCCAAGTACTTGGGAGGCTGGAGCAGGAGAATGGAACAAATGCAGAGCCAGCCTGGGCTACACAGTGAATTCAAAGACAGCTTGAACTACATAGCAAGACGCTGTCTAAAAGAGAAAAAGAAAAAAGAAGTTAGAGGGAACAATGGTATGACTAGTGTGATAAAATCAATTCTAGCTACCAAAAGAGAATAACTACTCAATGGTCACACAGTAGATGCTATTTAGACAAGGCATCTAATGGCTATCTAGGCATAAAGCTATCTAGACAAACTGGGTTAAGGAAAGGATATAAATTCTAGGTCTTGGCTTGACATGTGCACCCTAACGCATCCATACCTTGAACCTGAAAGAACTGAGCCAGGGTCTCAGGTCTACATATACTTTAAATTCCATGTATTGCCCTGGTTCTTCTCTCACATCCAAATATCTGCATGTAATCATGTCCAGATGAGGCTTTCTTTGGTGAGGACCTCATCATCTTCCCTTATATTTTTCCTCAAATATGAGTCCTTGACTTGCTTGCCTGGCCTGTATGAGTTCTATAAGTCTAATTTCTAAGAGTTAATACACACTGAATCTGCAATTTTGGTCTCCAGCTGCACCAATCCCTAAAGCCACACTGTGTACCATCTCATATCATACAGGAACTAAAAGAATTGGAGGCAGATATGATAGCTCAACACCAGGCCATTGTATGAGATGGTAGAAAACTGGGGACAATGTAGGAAAGTAGCAAGAGCCCTCCTGGAAAGGATGAGAGCCTGACCTAGAGATCTCTAATTATTTCTCAGGAGAAAAAAGATTATAAAACAGAGAGCAAACCTATGTACTTCTAAGCTAGAGATCAGTGTACAGCTGTGGGGCCAAGGAGTGAATTCTGCCAAATGCAAAATTCAACTGGATTTGGAGTTGACCTCTTGTACGGGCAGAATCTCTTCCTCCATGGGACAATAAGCATTTCTTCCCCAGGGGATGAAACAGCAATTTGATCAAAGTTGTCAGCAGAAGTACATTTGAGAAAGAAACTTCCAACAAATATGAAACTTCTTTATTGCAGTTCAGCTTATTTCAACCCAGACCAGAGTGCTCAACCTAGATCCTAGCCTGCTCATGGGAGTCTTAGGGTCCCACCGCTCATTGCCATAAACTGGTTGTATCTAGGAGCAGAGTAGCTCTTCATACTTTTGCTCGACACCACAGAGGCACATTCTGCTGCAACAGTAGACTTGTCTTTGGCTAGCTATTTCACACAGATTTCTAAGATTTACCTTGCCTTGAAGGAGTCTGGAGAGTTTGGGCAATGGCATATACAAATATCCAGATAATTTAGGTATTCCTGTCACAAAAAATTTCACATTCCCACTTTTTCTAACTATTCTGTCTGAAAACATAAATACATGTTTTTCTCAGTGTACCACCCACCTAAAGCCACCAAGTGGTATTTTCCACTCTCTGTGAATAATACATACTGGTGACTGTGTCAAATATATATATATATATATATATATATATATATATATATATATATAATCACATCACAATGAATTCGAGGCTATTAGCCTTGTTACATCATTTTTTAGCATCTTTTTTACATCATTTTTTAAATTCAAAAAATTATTCAATTTCAAAACTATGTTGCTCTAACATAAATACTAACACTCTGAAAAGTTACTTGAAAGTATCAGATATCTTTCGTGGTGTGCACTGTGCTAAATCCTTCAGACCCAGCGGCCTAAAGAACAGAAGTTTATTTTCTCACAGCTGTCAAGTCGAGAAGGCTGAGGTCAGTTTCTTCCCAGGCCCTTCCCCTTTGCCTGCAGGTGGCCACCTTCTCACTGGGGCCTCACGTGACTTTCACTTTGTGCGTGAGCATTCCTGGTGTTTCTGTGTGCTATCTTGTCTTCCAGTAAAGATACCGGCCATCTTGGATTGACGCCCACACTATTGGCCTCACTGTAGCTCAGCCACCTCTTGAGAGCCTGTTTTTCAAATCCAGTCGTAGTGTGAGGCACTAGGGTTTAGGGCTTCAGGCTTCAGTATATGAATTCTGAGAGTTGAAAATTCATTTCACAACATGAGGTTGTGAACTGCATTATATAAGAGCTCATAACAGATGAGTTACTTTTGGGAATCATTGTGTTACCAACAGAATCTAGGCTGATGGAAGAGTAAGTGAATCCAGGGACTCTGAGTCTAGTGGGGCTCTTTGCTATTAAGTCATTTAAAAATACACTTTCCTTCCTAACGTAAGGGTGGTGCTATACATTGATTTATCAGCACCTCTCTCTGCTTTTAATACCAAGAAAAAACAATGACAATTTAGTATACTAATAAATAAGTACTACAGTGCAAGGCTAGCTGGGGAGCAATAAGAGCAAGGAGAACTATCTCATTTGTTCTGGACACACAGAAAATTTTGCATAAAAAATAAAATATCAGTGAAATAGAAGTTGAACAAGAAAGATTAAGAAAAGTCTGTACAATAAAGGTAATGTCAATGACGTATGAAGTTGAACAAGAAGAAGGGGAAAGAAGAGAAAGAAAAAGTACTCCAAAGCAAGGAGATGGTCTGGATGGAACAAAGTGGCAAGTTCTTCCACAGGCCTCGACTAAGACCTAAGGAAGAGAACAGTGAGGTCAAAGGACCCGCTTGGGTCTCTCAAACACTCTTGGATACAGCTAGATTGATTCTACCAGCCAGCCTTCCTGCAATGAAAGAAATGTCCAGTATCTGTGCCCTGCAGTTCAGTAGCCACATGTGACCAGCATGGCTTGAAATGTGGCCAGCATCACTGAGAAACTCTACATTTTTATTCATTTTTAATTGTTGTAAATGTCACACAGCCACACATTCTAGAATAGTAGCAACTCCTGCATTTGACAGCACAGATCTCAAGAGGAGAGATTTTTTTGTTGTTCTTTTTCTGTTTCTCCACTGTCCACTTGTGAACACACTTCTGTCAGATGACATTTCTCAATACATGTGAGATGTGTGGCGGGAGGCAGAGGGAAGTTGGGCTGAGAATGTCAGGCAGTAAGCATTAGAAATCAAAGTGAGTTGTGAAATAGATCATGAAGCATATGAGGATTCTCCATCAGAGCCAATATAATACATGTGGGTCAGCAGGTTCAAGACCCAGGGAACTTGAGAGCTGAGATTTGCATTTGAGTCTAAAGAGCAAAGACAAGCTGATGTCCTCATTCCAAAGAGAGTCACATGGGAAGAATCCTCTCTTCTTCAGGGATTTTCAGTCTCCAGGCTCTATTCAGATCTTTGCTGAGAAGGTGAAGGCCCACCTACCTGAGGGAGAGTCATTGCCTTATTCAGTTAGTCAACTTAAATGCTATTTTACACACACACACACACACACACACACACACACACAAACCCTCACAGACAAGCCCAACCTACTATTGAGCCAAATATCTGGGTTCCTGTGAGCCAGTCAAGTTAACATGAAAAAATTAATCTCCACAACAAGCAAAAGCTATAACAAGTACTGGTAGAACACATATAAAAATAACTCGACGAGGAGTTTTGGAAATAAGTTGTGGGAGCCCTGGAGAGAACAACAGTCTGGTTATTCTGTGAGAGACCTGCTCCAAAAGGAAAGTTCACACCTCACCTCATTCTAATGCAAGGGCATCACGAATCTTTGCTGTTGAGAAATGCACTGGATTGGAATCCAAGATGAAGTATTGAGCTGGGTGATTCATGTAGGAAAGAAAAGATATCAAATTTCAGTTCTTGGTTTGGGGACCACATGTGACCACTGTGAGGTCACTGGCATAGTGACCCTGAAATAGTACACCATTCCACGAGTTGGAATTTAGATAGCTGCTCCAATGGAAATGCAGGCGAGAACCCCTCAGAGCTGAGGCTTCTAGGGCAATTCACAATTTCGCTACCTAAGCAGAGGCCAGCTTTTGACTCGAGTTGTGAACATAGCAGATCAACTTTTGAATATGATAGTCAGAGAAGCATTTCCTGCCCACGCAAATCTTCCTTCACTGTAGGTAGGAGTGTTAGAAACCACAGACACACAGTTGAAGGATAAAAGAAAGCTGATGCAGAATACAAAAGGTGAGGAGGGTACATGCTGTCTAGGGGCTTGCTTTCTACTAGCTGCCCTTAGCTATGAAAGGGGAAATAGATTTTATCTAAAAGACATTGGAAACTTAAAAGGGTCTTGAGCCACTTCCTCATAGATACTGAAAAAAATAGATATATTTTAACTATTCTGTGTTAACACTATTGACTATTACTAAGTTGTTCAATAAAACTATTAAAATTATTACTTTTTTAAATATTGCATCATCTGATTGACATTTTCTCGTTTCTACCCCCATCCAAGTAGTAACCATTCTACTCTCTATTCGCACGGCCTCAACCTTTTTAGACTTCCCATGGAAGAGAGATGATGTAGTGTTTGTAATTCTGTGCCTGGCTTGCTTCACTTAGCATAATGTCCTCCAGGTTCATTCACATTGTCACAACTGACAGGATTTTCTTTCAAAGACCAAATAGTACTCCACTGCATGTGTACCCCAACTTCCTTTACCCAGTAATCCATTAATAGATGTCAAACTTTATCTGCGACATTGAACAAAACCAAGAGCTGTCCAACAGGCAAAAATATATTTCTATTAATATATTTTATGTAAGGATAAGAAAGAAAAAGAGTTCTGAGTACCATAGATAAGTTTCAGTTCTGGATAATTTTTTCTAGTTACCCCCAATGGTCTTATAACTTTATACTACCTAAGACTAATCAGAAAGCTCAGTGAACTGCTTGAATACTCCTTTAGTTTTTACCTTGCTCCACAGAACAAAATCTTAAGGATGGCATGAGGGAACAAAGCAGTTACTCTGCATCCCACGATGTGCTTATTCAATATATCTTCTACACACACACACACACACACACACACACATACACACACGATTCTCAAGTGGGGAAGAAAGTGATAAACTCCAAAGGCAATGTCTTAAAAACTGAAAGGAAGTCTGTACCATTGAAATGCCTTTCTTAAGAAAGTGAAAGACTATGATTTCCCTAACTCGGATAAGAACCTTTGCTGTGGAGGAAACATGAACCACTCAACAATTGTAAAAAGAGAATGACCTAAGAAAATTTTTGCTATCGAAAGTCCACCCTGATATTTTCATGAGAAACGGAGGGAGACTGATAACAGGGACTTTAAGCAGGAACGGTTTTTAGGAGATGAACACAGGTGTTTGGATAAAGGGTGATGGAACTCTGAGCTAAGGAATGGTAAAGGTATAGCGAAGGACAACATCCAAGAATTATTTAATGCATGAAATTAACAGAACTTGATGAAAGAATTGAATATAGGTAGTAGGTCAAAGACACCTGTAGGATGATCAGTTTTCTAACTTCAGTAATGCTCACATATTGTAATAAGAACCCAAGAGGTATGAGTTCAGGCTCAGATCTACATGTCACAGTTGTTTAAACCAGCCCTAACTTGCCTGGGTGGTTATACTGCTGAATGTATGAAAATTGTATTTCCACATTCTCTTCCTATGGTAAACTTGTGGTAGGCAGTGGCAGCATCCCCGTGGATGACTAGATTCTAGTCCTGGGAACCAACCAGCTATGCATGGAATCGAATTCTATCAAGCTGAAGTAGGAATTGCATCCTGGATTACCCATATGCCCCCGATGTATTCACAAGGCCCTTAAATATGAAGTAGGGAGTCAGAAGGGTCAGTGTCAACATGATAGAATGTTCCAGATACTTGAACAGCTGCTGCCAACATAGAAAGTAGAAAGGAGCTAGGAACAAGGAGTGGGGGCATCCTTAAATGGCACTTGGCCTCAAACACTCCCCAAAGTACTGCTCCCTGGCCAATACCTTAACTTTACTATATTGGGACTCATCTCAGATTTCTGATCTCCAGAACTGTAAGATGTTGATTCAGTGTCATTTTAAGCCACCAAATTTGTGTGGGAAAATGTGTGTAGCAGCTATAGGGGAACAAAGTACACTTACCATTTATTGTTCTTTAGTAAACTCCTGGTCTCAGAGTCCCAGATGCATCTACATTCCTAATGTGTTTACCTCTCATTAATGCTTTATAGTGTTTTTTTTAACTCTATTCTTTGCAATTTATTTAGCTAGTATTTATAAGTGAGGAACAATATACCAACTGCTGTGCGACCATCCTTGCAGTAAGTCAAACTACTTTCTAGGTTCATTCCCTGCGAACAGCTAAGCCCATCAAATTACCTCTGTAAAGCATGAGCATAAAGAACGCTGTAATGCAGTCTCTTTTCCCTTCCTCCTTTGTGCTTATCTCATCATCATTCAACTAAAACATTTCACAAGTAATAAATAATTTAGTTATAAAATGTAGGCAGCTCTCTGTCACAAGATATAATATTTATTTTGCTGTTGAATTAATTGATGTTTGTAAAATTCCAGGTAAATGTTAGCTTTTATCCTTCTCTTATTTATAGTAGGTACATAAACTTAAATTTAATTCCAACCAATAGAAAATATAAGTGAACATAGAAAATTATCTATTCTAATAGAAAATGAAGTATATTAAAAATGTAAGCAGTAATAATGGAGGAAAGTTATTGGCCCTTGTGACTTTATCTGTAATCTACATACTAGAATGTCCAAAACTTGAAAAGATAAAGATAATATATTCGTGTCTGGATTTGCCTAATGGCCATAGACATAGGTGTGAATGATTTGGCGTAGCAGATCTAGAACTCAAACGAAGCCACTACAACTTTAATATAACTTTTAAATGAGGGGAGGAGAAAGGAGAAGGATGTAAGACTTTCACCATATTGTGTATACAGAGTGATGGAAATATTCTATGTATTTATTCAAAATCCAAAACGTACTTCCAAGTAGAGACAATGCAAAGATTCTTCCAATTCTGTTTTAAGCTCACCTATAGTTCAACACTGGATTCAGTTCACGTGTGTTTTATACTCACTGTGCTTCTGCCAGATGTTCCTGGAGGTTAACAGAAAAGATCAATGATGTTGCTGAAGACAAGGATTATATCATTCTCCTTGTAGGAGGACAGACGTGAACATTATGTTCTTCCATAAAGTGGCAGCCAGCCAGACAGGCAGGTGAGCAGGCATGGCCTCTGGGTTATCCTTACTTTATAATACTACCACTTAAAAGGCCAAAAATGTCAATATGGGTCAAGAAGAAATGTATGAGTCATGTAAGTGAAGGAAAACTGAAGCTGATTTCCAAGCATGAAGCAAGGCAAGATAGCTACTCTTCCATAGAACCCAATCAACTTTTCACGTCAGCCTGTTCCAAAACAAAAACTCTCTATATGGAAGACACAAATGCTTCCTATAAGAAAATGATACTAGAAGCTGTACTCTAATTAAGTTCAGCTATTATAAATTGCAGATGAAATAACTATTTAAAATATTTGAAAATTGTTTATATTTCTTGAAGTGAAACCATGTGCTATCAATCTCAAAACATGGTAATTGCAGTCCCTGTGGCAAGTTTGTTTGTATAGCAAACCTATATTTGTGCATCTCTGGAGGACTAAGGTGTAATATGCCACAGCTGTGTAACTGAAGAAGCTCTGATGCTTAGAACTACACAAGAAATTATTTGCAACTAGCAGGACTCAGGATATTTTTCTTTGAGAACATACGTGTATGGTTCTGCATTAAAATTGTATTTTACCACACAAACGTTCACATATTCCTATGTTATGATTGAAGCTGGCCCTAAAATAGCCAAGTGTATAGAATTTTACATCTTCTCAATGATATAATTTTTAGCTATTAAACACTGTAAGAAAATTTCACAGTGAATCCTAGCTGAGGACACTGAGGCAAGTGTCCTTTGCTATAAGTAAATCTATCGATTTCCTGTCCTCATTTTCAACTCCAATTAAGTACTAAAACCAAAGCACTTCATGTATATTCAAGGAAATGTTTTTCTCCCTGTGGGTATATGATTGTTCTAGTCACCTTGCAGGCTCTAGTGCAATACCAGATCCTTAGAAAGGCCCATAGCTGGTGTTTTGTGGGAGCTTTGAGGTTCTGTTTCCACCTCATCCATTTGAGAACAGGTCATTCGTTCCGAATTTTTGTGATTAAACTTCCCAGAAACGTCATCACTGAGGGTGTGGTTTGTTTTATATTTGGGGGCAATACTGAGGATTGACCCCTAAAGATTTGCACTGTGTTATATCCCAAGCCTTTTTAATTTTTTTTAATGTTGAGACAGGGTCTCACTAAGTTGCCCTGGCAGGGTTCTAACTTGCAGTCCTCCCACCTCAACCACCCAGAATGCTGGGGTTATAGTGCACACCACCACATCCAGCTGAGGAGAAATTTCTGAGTCTTGCTGTAATGAATAACAGTTCCAGTTCCACATATCCAGCTAGGTGCCTTGCCTACATATGCCTCTGAAGTGACTGTGGCACAACTTTATCCCAGAGTTATGACCCAAGTCCTTCTCCTCCCTGTGGGATAGTAAAGGGAAGTCTAAAGGGCCATGAAGAAGCTTCTCGCTTTCTGTTGGTCATGTTTAAGGCACCTTAATGGAGCTGGGTGTGATTGTACATACCTGTAACCTTAGCACAGGGAATCTGAGGCAGGAGGGTCATCTGGAGTTAACAGTGAGCACAAGGCCAGCCTGAGCTGCATAACAAGACCCTGTCCTAAAAAAAAAAAAAAGCACATAAAGTATAAAATAATAAGATACAATACCATTTTCTCTACAGGAGGCAGAGAATTGTATAGTCTCTGTTTTGTTTTGTTTTGTTTTTTATTGTTGGTCTCAGAGAAAGACTTTGAGTTCCTTTTTGAGTCACTAGTGAGGAACATAGCTCACACAAAGTCCTCATTCAAGGACAGCACTTATGTAGAAAGGCAGCCTTTCTGTGAATGTGGTTTGAAGGGGATGTTCATAAGGAAGTGAGAGAAGAGTGCTGACAAACCAGCCAGAATTAGTGGGAATAATTATGAGTCAGAAGGACAGCAGACGTCAGAAAGAGGTAAAATACACTCGGGTCCATTTTTGTATCTCATTATTTTAATTTTGCTCCTTGTTGTTACATAGTAATGCCTCCTATAATTGCCATATGTTCAAATTAGCTAATGGAAAACTAGCCCATGAGCTTCCTTGCTGAATGGTGATGTCTATAAGAGACAGACATGTTCACTCTTACATGTCTAATATTGAGCACAGTATGTGACAGATGGTGACAGAGAAGGACCTATTCATCTGACTTTATTTTAATGTCCCACAATTATCTCATACTTGATATTTCCTTTAGTATGGGCATTCCCTCATCTCTAGCAACACTGAAGAATGAAGTACAAAATAAAAGATACATAATAAGAAACAAAGAGACAGGGCTTCGGCACAGGGAAGGGGACCTGGAAAAGAGTAGGGGTGAGACAAAGGAAGTGGATAAAGGGGAACTCAAATGCGTTTTGTTCTAGCACCCACTGTCCGTAATGAATCCAATCGATATGCACTGCAAACATATACTAACAGAACTTTTCCAAAGAATGAAGTACAAACAAATATCTATGGTAACATCATACACTGCGCTGTAAGACTGATGCTAGCACATTTTTGTTCTTCTGACCTTCTCATTTTACTTATGAAATTCATGTGGATGAAGTATTTAAGATCACGAGAATTCCCATTAGCATGGGATGAAGTATTTGTCACAGTTTGTAAGCAACATGAAATACTGGAAGATTCCATGAGTCTCATTCAAGGGAACTTGCACAGTAGATATTCAATACAAGCTAAGGAATAAGGGATTGGAAACTATATGGAAATGAAATTAAGGATGACAATGAATTTCTGACCAACATGAGGAGAACATTTGTGCTATTACGTCCTACATAGCTACAATGGTGCCCTGAATCTCATTTCTTTGTTTCTGCTAGGCAGATCCAGAAGCACAGCAAATGTACAAAGGATTCAGAAATAGGATTCTCAGAGCACAGTTCTCTTGTCCTTTACTTTAGACACACCAAAAGACAATCACAAAGATGTAAGGCCTCGCTTTGCCTGCATCGATTCCCTTTGCTAGTCTTTGTTTTTTCTCCTGGGACATTGGTCTGGGTCTTTTCTTCTAGGACACTGAGGCAGCTCCTGCTTCTATCACCTAGTATCTAGTTCTTCAAGCCTGGAGAGTGCATGGAAGCCAGCAAGAAAAGCAACAACTGTGCTTCCAGCCATGCTCAGGCAACAGATTGCAACAGCTCAATAGTCCAGAGTGAAATCATTGTGATCCAACGCTCAGAAATATTCATTATCAAAATATTTCCTGGCATTCACAGCAAATCTGCTAGTCTTAAGGCCATGGGGCTGCTGCTATCTGCAGCTAGGACTTGACAGCCCTCCTCTCTGGGGCTTTGCATTTCTTCCATGTCATGGAAATGGCACTTCTATGTTCATCAAGGAGAAAAATGGAAAGAGGGACAACTGGCCTCTTCTTCACTGGGCCATCCACAAAGCCTTGAATGGGCTCAGTTAAGCTGGTAGCAGCCTAGAGCAAGCAAGCATATCGACCCTGAGAAGGATGAATGGTGAAGTGGCACAGAGCCATAGCCACTTCTACCTAGCACACCTGTAGGCACTTGATTTGTTCTTAACCGCAACATTAAGACTAAACAGAACTCAAGGGATTACCAAATCCCTTCAATATAGGAATATAAGACACAGTTGCTCAATGGCCAAGAGAAAATTTTCCAAAATCCTCTTATGCAGTGGAGACATGACAAAATTTCCAGGCTATGAAGATGAATTCCATGAATAGAGCAGGCCAATGTCCATGAAGTTTCTGTAGCACCTTATACAGGGAGAGGATCTGTGGGCTACCAGTACGGGGCATGGATTCAGAGCTACACGCCTGGACTACAGGTCCTCTACTCAATAGTTGTGTGGCCTTGTGCAAATAATTTCACTTCTCAGCCACTCACCTGTCTGATCTCTCAATTGCAAATGATGATGATGTGCCCATTTTACATGACAAATATTTAATGAAAGAAGTGAATCTGGAAGAGTGTAAGGAACATAATGAGGGCTTTACAAGCAGTAGTTATGCTTACATTGCAATTTAAATGTTACATTGCAATGAAAAGCAAGAAAATCTAGTGGCCAGGCCCTTTGGTCATGTTGAAGGGTGTGAAAGCACCTTTGAGCGTGACTTTTTTAAAGAGAAAGCAAAAACCCACAGGAGTGAAAAAGGGAATGAGATCCAATTCTGCGTGGTAACATTATAGCAAGAAGCACAAAGGCCCCTGTGCTCTGTGCTGAAGTTAAATGTGTTTTTCAAGATTTAAAAATTTCTATGATTGAATCAGCCAACCATTAAATTTTAAATTAAGAAAAGGCCTATAGAGAAGATAGACAGCCATCTAGGCAAGGAAAAACGGAGATTTAAAAAAGTGTTCATTTGAGTTTCACATAATCTCTTTATAAGATTAATATAAATATCTTCAAAGTGAAATAGCCTATATAACCAAAAATTTTCATGCTAAAATTAAACTTAGATTAGATATTATTAACGAATTAAACAACTGGTCCATATAAGATATATTATTATTTTTATATGTAAACACATCTAAATAGCTATTCTAAAAGGAAAAACAAGGACACAAAGACTTTCTCTTCTTTCCTTCTTTTCTTGCAACTTCTAAATCCAAAATTTCCAAAAACTAAAAAATGTTTAAAATATTCCATATGACATCTATTTGTCTCTTGACTCTGACACTTTGGGCCTGTGGCAGTATGTTATGTCCTGTGGGAGTGTGTGACAGAGGAAGCTTGTACACATGTGACAGTAGGAAGCAAAAGCGAAAGGGGAGGGGCCCAGAGTCCCAATGTTTTCTTCATGTTCTCCATGGCCTACCCTACCTCTCACCTACCAGTGGTAGGGTTCTACCACTGGCCCTACCTTGTAAAGGATCCCCAAACCCCACCACTCTCGGCTGAGGATGAAGCCTTTGACGCATGGAGCACTCGGGGACCTTCAAGATTCATGCTTTTAGCAGCACTTCTGGGCAGAATATCAGAGATGAGAACATTTTTCTCTGAGCTGGCTTAAAATAAAAGATCTATACATCTGACATTGACGGTCCCTGTGAAATCAATGAGAACACCATCTGTTCACCCTACAGAGATGTCACACCCTTATACATGGAACTTTAAGTCAGACTGAATGGAAGTCAAGGACCATTAGATATTCGAGGGCATGAATGACTAAATGAAACAAATGGGAATATAACTGTGAATAAAGCTTCCTCAATGCTATTCAGTAGTCTCAAAAAGTTGAAAGATTTGACCTATGATATTGTTATGGTGTATGTCTAATTGTCTTCCAAAGCCTCATGCAGTCATGGGACGGGGACTTCTAGAGTTTGAGATTAACTCATGATCCACTGGGATTATGAGAGATCTAAGACTGGATTATGGGTCTGAGTACTGCTCGGTATATGGGTGTGCCCTGAGGTGAATAGCCTAAAGCAGAGAGCCTGAATGTAATATAAGAGACTGATTCTCTCTGTTGCCATTGTTGCTGTTCTGCCGCCATGAACTGAATGCTCTCTGCCATATGCCCCTCGGCCTTGGAGCCAACAGAATATGGACTAAAACCTCCAGGAACTGTGAGCTAAATAAACTTTTCTTTCCTTCATTTTGGGTGTCATGTGTTTGTTCCAGCAATGAGGGAAGAATAATTGAGATAGATATAAAATAGATATCGTGCCTTTAGAAATCTTCAGAAAATAAACAGTATATGAAGATTAAGTGTATTAAATATCTGTGTTCAATTGAATTATTGGAAGTTAAAACTAGAGGAAGTAACTGGAAGAAAGCAGAACAAAAGATAAACATTTAGAAAATGAGAAAGAAATAACCACATAGAGACACATACTA
>PVKN010022126.1:0-15266 GCA_004027915.1 Capromys pilorides
ACACCGAGTCCGCATACTAAATTCCAGCCATCTGTTAAGGTTTTGTAGATAACAGAATGGCCTGGATATTAAGTCTGAAGACTTTTAAGTTATAGGCTCACAACAGCAATGAAGGCTGAATCAGCGATGCTGAACCCTGTACAGCCCAAAGGCCAAACTGGAACCCAAAACCACTCATTTATTTGCAAACTGCCAAAACTGCAATTGAACCTCAATACTGAAGTTTAAGAGAAAACAACTCATCTTTTGTCTTAAAAGAAAAACACAGTAACGTGTGCCATAGGTTCCCCACAACCGTGTGAAGTACTGATATTCGTTCATGCAGCATTTGTGGACAGTTTACATGACAGATGCTATTCTGGGCTTACAGTCAAACACAAGGTGATTCTGTACTTTTTTTTTAAAAAAACTTTATTTATGTTATGGTTGGCTCAGCCAGCCCTGGGGGTGGGGCTGGCGCAGCACGTGGTGCCAGGGATCACAGTTCCTGCAATTGCCTAAGCAGGTGCTTTAGACTGCTGAGCTATCTTGCTGGCCCAATTCTGCACTTAAGACAAGGTGTTTCAAATTGGCAGTTTGCTTCCCTGCATTCAATAGCTTAGCAAATGATTAACATCTATAAAGAAACTCTCTCATAAAATAAATTAGTGTCTGCATCACATTATCTGCTTTGAAAGGATCCTACTGCAGAATCTAACAAGGATGGACAAGAACATGTGAGGGTACCTCTAACTTCATATTCCCACAACAGATGAGCAAACAAAACATAACAAGAACAATGTGCCAGTCAGCCTTCCTAAAGCCATCTCTTTAAATTATTGAAACTTTCAATTTTCTTTTGGCCATAAAATTCAATCATTAACACATGATTCATCACTTCTTGATCCACAAACATTGTGTAATAGCTCATGTTTTTTAAAGAATGTCCTTGTAGCCTAGCAATGTAACACACTCTACAAACTCACCTAGATTAATTTTGTTCTCAAATTTCTGTAAAACCTTGTCTGCTGGCGTAGACATTTTAGCTGCAGTGCAGCTGGAAGTCTGTCGATTTGCCTATGAGAAATGAATTTAGGAAAAGAGGAATCAAAATATATCATGTACGGGTACAAATTCCCTATGGTGAATATGCACATCTTTATGCACATCCAAAACGTAGCAATAAACTCAATTTAAAAAAGGAAAAAAAGGAATGAGTTTAAAGTCTAAGGCTCTAGCTAGCTGCAAACAGAAACTTCAGGTCCACATCACGTTTTTTCTTCCACTGGCATTCGCTATGAAAGCACCAATACTCACAGGAGTACACTAAGGAAAGAAGCATCCACTCTGCCCAACCCTCTATTCTTTTTTGTTGCTGTTGTTGTTCAGGGTCTCACTATACAGCCCAGACTTGTAGTGATCTTCCTGGATTCTGCCTCCCTAGTGTTGGGATTACAGGCGTGTGCTACCATGCCTGGACTCCACTGCTGGCTCAGAGTGCCTAAGGGCGGGCTAGCACGGCAATTCCTTTATTCTTTTCATGGTCACTTATTTAATTTTTGTATTTTAGGGAACAGTCTATAGAGTGTTCAGGGTCTCACTACTGGATTGGACTTGTAGTGACCTGCCTGTTTACAGCCTCCCAAGAACTGGGATTAGATGCGTGCCACCACGGCAGGCCTGGGGATCAAACCCCCAGCCCCTGAGCCTGCTCACAGGCACTTTAATCCACTGAGCTATCTGGCTGGCCCCATTTGCTTATTTTTCCTAAAAAAGCACACTTGACACACATCTTGCCAGGCCACCGCCACCACACAGGTAGGGCTGGCTCCCAGGGGAGAAGTGGGTCAGGAGGGACGTGCTGTGGGGTACTGCTGTCAGGTGTCCAGTGGGGCCATCTCAGGTATAGGAAGTGACAGTGGGCACTAGCCTCTCAGAGCTTATGGGGTAGGGGACTCTCGGGTCCACAGACACCAGCTAAGCTGGGGACCCCAGGAAACCAGCCCTAGGCTCAGGTGCTTGGCCACTGTCTGGCCAGCACTTTTCTCTTTATAAAGGACAGGGAGGAGAGATGGAAAGAGTGGTTTTCCTTTTAACCGCGTGAGTTCCAGGGGGTATTGAAAAAACAGTCGAAGAATCCCAAACAGCGGAACCGTGCTTTCTCCAAATGAGTACGAAAAGACCCAAACAGCTTTGTTTCTTTTACATCGATGAATCCCAATCGGGATTCGATGTACTATTTATAATAAAAGGAGCTGTGTGATGTACTTGCGTCAGTAAATCTGAGCGCGCGACTTCGACAATCGGTAACGCACTGTCAGTTGTCCACAATGTTCGAAATGTGCTGGGTTTTCTCGACATAAAATCTCAGCAGCGCGATCGCGCTGCTTGGGACTCAAACAGTTAAGTTCATAGAATAGGTACAGGTGGGGGTGTGATGAGAACAGGCAGCATCGGGACCACGGCTGGTGACCATCGGTCCCTGGTCCCAAGCAGTTCCCGGTCCCAAGCGGGATGAGGAAGACCAATGCTGGTCCGACTGCACCGGTCTCCTTGCTCCTCAAAGCTCCAGATGGGTGGGCCAGGCCTCATGGCAGCACCACCACCAGTACACTCACTCACAGGGACACTGTTACCAGAGTTCAGACTAAGGGGGTGGAGAGAGAAGATTCTCCAGGGCTTGCTGCTGGGGA
This sequence comes from Capromys pilorides, assembly GCA_004027915.1. NCBI lineage: Eukaryota > Metazoa > Chordata > Mammalia > Rodentia > Capromyidae > Capromys > Capromys pilorides. Next base: position 2,673 of record PVKN010022126.1, read on the forward strand.
TCTCCACACATGGGCTGGGCTCTGGGTCCTATGCAGGGGCATCTGACAGTGAGTAGTAAGAGGGCTGGAGCAGTGGGCAGGCAGCAGGCAGTGGAGGGCACTGCCTAGCCCCATGTGCCTTTCTGAATCAAGGAAAGGCCCCTAGGGACACAGTGAATTAATGACATTATTCTCTAGCTCAGTGCTGTGGCAGGGCTGCAGCTGCTTGGGACACTCATCCACAGGTGCGTTTCTGAACGCTGCAGAGCACAGCCTGGTTCTCACTAGAAGGCCGCATGACGTATGCTCTGCCCATCACTGGGGAGTAAGAGTGGGCACTGGCCCTGGTGGCCGCTGGAGCTGTAGGTTCTCTGCTTACAACCTACAGCTCTACCTCTGCAGCTCCCAAAATTCATCACTCAAGCTGCTGTTGACCTTCACAAGCAACTGCATCTCTGCCCCAGAGGAAGCCAGGGCCTTCCTCAGCTCAGGTACTCGTAAAGCATCTCAGGCCCATCAGATAGGTCTAAAGGACCCATATGCCAGGCATGTGGCACATGTGTTCTGAGTAGCACCAGCATCGTGGGTCTTGGTCCATGGCCTTGTTAGAAGCCACACTGTTGCAGTCATGCTGGTTGTCAAGGTCCTGGTAGACAGAGCCAAGCTATCTGTGGGGCTGCTCAGGCTCTTGCCCTGCTGTCTCTGCTTGGCCTCACTGGGCCTTTAAGTGAGCCCCTCATTCCATTCCATGTGGCAGGAGGAGCAGGCGCTATGCTGTCACCAGGGTGCTGTGGTTCTGAGTGGCCAGCCACACAGCACCAGGTTCTCTTCTATCCACCTCATCACAGACATCCACAGCATGTTCTTCAAAAAGTCGGTCACTGAGCACTTGCAGCACTGGCCAACTCGGGCAAATCCAGCCCATGCACCATCAGCAGTGGAGTGGGGAGCCAGCTGTGTAATGATGGAGATGTGGCGTCCCAGGCTCTGGGGCACGCTGCAGCACTTGCTGTCTGCGAGCCCGGCCCTGATGATGGACCCACCCAGGGCACAGGCTGCAAACCACACACACCTCCGCCTGCAGCCCCTTCCAGTACATCTTCAGCAGTGACATGGCACCTTCTGTCCCAGGCTGACCTGCCATGCTGCAATCCTCTCCCTGCCCCCTCAAACCTTTTGAATGACCTATAGATTTAATACTTAAGAATGTTCATTCCAGAGCTGGGGAAATAGCTTGGTGGTCTAAGCACCTGCCTGGCAAGCATAAGGACCTGGGTTTGATTCCCTATGCTACAAGCCAGATGGCCCAGAAGCTCGAGCACGCCATCCACTGGAACTAGGTGTGGTGGCACACGCCTGTAATCCCAGGACTGGGGAGGCTGAGACAGGAGGATGGCTATGAGTTCGAGCTGCGTAGCGAGATCCTGTACCAAATAAACACATGATTTAAAAAAAAAAAAAATTTAAAAGGAGGGGGCTGGGCAGATAGCTCAGTGAAATAAGTGCTTGCCAGGCAACTATAAGGTCCTGAGTTTGATTCCTGGTACCACCACCAAAAAAAAAAAAAAAGAATTAAAAAGAATGTTCATTTTCTCCACATTGTTTAATGAAGAGCCAAAACCAACAGTAAATACATTCTAATAATTTCATTTTGGGCCCAGTGTCTCAAGAATGGTAAAGACTTTGGATAAAGTGTGCTAAGGATCACGCTCAGCACTTAGGACTGGTGCTACATAAGACTTAAAGATATGGAAACCAGTAATGACCAGGCTACAGAACAGCGTAATCTGAGAAAAACCCTTTAGGTATTCCATTCTTTTTTAAAAATGTATTTGTTACAGGTCTGCAGGGTCTACAGAGTCTCACAGGGTCTCACTATGTGTGATTCTCCTGTTTTTAGCCTCCCAAGTGCTGGGATTATAGGAGCACACCACCAAGCCCAGTCTGTTACTCAATTCTTGAACCACAAAGTCCCTTAAAAAACACCCACCTGGGCTGGCCAGATAGCTCAGGGGACTAAAGAACTTGCTTAGGCAGAATGCAGTGGCTGGTTCCATCCCAGAATGCCTGTGAACCCCACCCTGGGGCAGGCTGAGGTGGGGATTGGGCCTGGGCATGGTGGCACACACCTTTAATTCCAGTGCTTGGAAGGCTGAAAACAGGAGGAGCACTATAAATTCAATCTACATAGTGAGACCCTGAACATGTACACCCTGTACCAAATACATTAAAAAACAAAACAAAAACAAAAAAAACCCACTAAGCAGACATCATAAAGCCATACCTGTGGGTTACTCCCTCCACTCCAGGCAGTGCCCTTGGTGAGTCTTCCAACTCTCTCATCCCAGTCCCAATCACTGTCATCATAGTCCTCCTCTTCTTCCTCCTCTTCTGTCTCACCTTCCCCCTTTTCAGTCATATTTTGGAGCTCTTCAAATAGAATACCATCTTCTGCTCTGATTGTCTTCAAATCTGTATTTTCACTGGAAATGACAATGTTTTGGCTTGTTTATACATCCTCCAAATGCACTCACATACATATATATATATTCACTTATGATGTAACACATTATAAAGGTACGCCAACACATTTCCCCTACATCTCCCACTAAGCTCTACCTTAATACCAATTCTCCTGTTTGCCTAGTCAGCTTCTTGTTTGCCTACTCTTCACACTCAACTCCTACTAAAAAAGAAGTATATTATATAAGTCTGCTTCTCCCTTAGTGACGTTAGACTGCATGTGATCTTCTCTATTGAACGCATCACTCCTATCAGTGGACCAGCTCTGGGAATAAGTCTAAAGGTGAAGCAGTCTTACCTCAAATGCCATGCCACTTTACAAGACAGAATTCCAAGTAACCTTTGTTTACAAGGGAAAGACAGAGAAGAAGTTCAGGATGAAAAGAGCAAAGCTATTGAGTTTTATTGCAATCTGTGAATGCACACCCATGCTTCTTGATTTTCTTAAGTTTTTGAAGAGAAGCTAGCAATCTGGATATTTGTATAAAATCTTCCACTTAACTGGAATGTGAAACTATTACAATAATGTGCAAACCAAACATGTTTACATGCCAAATTCAACAGTGGTGTTGCTAGTTTTGACTTTTCATGTAGGGTAGGGCAGGGCAGAAATCCTTTAACACAAGTAATAAAAACAGACAGGGGTTTAAGTAACATCAGATATCAATTCCAATTTATTAATTAATAATGGCTCAGGGCTCAAACCCTGTGTGCGAGTGTAGGAAGAGAGCAGACAATCATTAAATATCTGCTATTTACTATTATTTCATAAGTAAACTCTTCAATTACCAAAAGCCTTATACTTTGCCTTTGACTTCACCAAAAGTAGCACGTTTTGTAGCATCCCTGGCCTCTATCAACAGATGCTACCAGGGTACTCAGCCTCCTCCACACTGTCGCAAAACTGTCTCTAGAGAATGTCAAGGGCCGGGGAGATAGCTCGACAGAAAAGCACTTGCCCAGCAAGCGCAAGGTCCTGAGTTCAATCCCTACTACCACACACACACACATGCGCGCACAAAGAGAATGTCAAAATCCCAAGTAGGGGAACAAAAATCATCCTGGTAGAGAACTAATGGCTTATCCTCACTCTGCCTGGGTGGATGGCAAATTAGTGCATTCTCATTGCCATTCTCTGTCATCAGTCCCTCTCATTTCTTTCCACTTAAATTCTTCCACAAGACATTTGTATGTTGATCTGTAACCTTAAGACTGGAAAATGCTTCTCAATTCTCTACCTAAAGCCTACTTATCCTTCCTATAACAGCTTACTACCACTTGTTCACGGAAATCTCTATTACTTACCCACTTAATTTGTCTAATTATTTAATATCAGCTTCCCTTACAAGAGCACAAGGTCTGTATCAATCAGGATGGTGTTTGAAATTGTATCCTTGTATCTACTGAAAACATACAAGTGATTAACCAAATCTACTTGTAAAGAATCCATATGGTAAATACAAAGTATGACATTTTCTTATTCTTTCTTTCTTTCACGTGGTTATCGCAGGGTCTCACTATGCAGCTTGGACTGGTGGTGATCCTCCTGCATTCACCCTCCCTAGAGCTGGGATTACAGGCACACACCACCATGGCTAGACTCTGGTGGCTCAGCCTGCCTTGGGGGCGGGTCTAGAGCGGCGCCTGGAGATCAAACCGCGATACTTGGGCTTGCTTAAGCTTGCCTAAGCGGACACTTTAGTCTGCTGAGCTATATCGCCAGCTCCAAAGTATAAAACATTCTCGAAATTTAAAAATAACTTTCATTTTCCTCATAAGCAGATGTCTTTACTTAGGTACTGGGAATTGAACTCCTAACCTTGTGCTTGACAGGCAGGGGCTGTGCCACTGAGCCACATATATATAGACCACTATATATATACATACACACACATACCCCCAGTCCAGGAATCTTTAATGCTTTTTTCAGACTCCTCGTCCAATGGATCGCTATCCTTTGCCACTTGGACCTCCAAAGAAGAGCTCTATGACCCTACCTCAAGCATCCAACTTTGAACCTAACGAACGACTTTATTACTTTTGAGCTGGTCTGTCTGTTCCACTCTCTTTCTTTTTCTTTTATTTATTTATTTGTTTGCTTGTTGTGTTTGTTTGTTTCTTTATTTATTTATTTTTTTGTGGCTGGCTCAGCCTGCCCTGGTGGTGGTGCTGGCGCAGCATGTGGTGCCGGGGATCGAACTGCAGTCCCCGCAGTTGCCTGAGCCCTCCTAAGCAGGCGCTTTAGACCACTGAACCATCTCGCCGGCCCCTCCACTCTCTTTCTACATAGCAGACTCCTTTAAATCATAAACCAAATGGCACCACCTCCCTGGTAGAAGCCTTCCCTTGGCTTTCTCAAGACCTGAACAATATCGAACTCCTCACCAGCACTTGCAAGACTCTACAGGATCTCGTCTCTTCTCACTTCTCCATCTCTACCACAGGCGTGCCTCTGGGTCCTCCTTTCACAGCCAGAGGGATCCCACTCTGCAGACTGCGTTTGTCTTCCACTCTTCCTAGTTTCTTCTCGTCTAAATATGGAGTTAGCTCCTGCCTGCCCACTACTTTTGTATCAGTCTATTTTAGTTCTGTGCATATCACATGACACTGATTTGTTTTTAAAGGTTAGCACTCCCTAACCTTTAAAGGTTCGATGACAGGAGGTTCGTAGCCTGTCTCCTCCATCACTATTTCCAGCAGAACACAAAACCTGGCATAGCATACGTGCTTGGTAAGTACAGTGAGTGTGGAACGCTGAACGCAGCACAAAAAACCGTTTCGGTGGTTATCCCTATCTCTGCCTCTCGGCTTGGCTGGGCGCACTGCGGACCCCCAGACTCCCTGGTCAAGCTTCCCGAGCTCGGCCCTGCAGTAGGAGGGAAAATTCAGCTGCGATGCTAACCCTAGGCCACTCGCAAGGGCCCACTCCGCAAAGGGAGGAGAAACGGGTCCTCCACTGCTGCTAGCCTACCTTTCGGAGGACTCCGCGTCGTCAAACTGGCCAGGAACCACCCGGTTCATGAGGAGCCGCCGATAGTCCATGACGGAGGCCGCTCGCCTTTCCTGGGGCAGGAACAGCACAGAGTACTGCTTTACCAGCAGCCAACCCCCGCCTCACACACCCGTCGCTTCGCGAGCGAAACCTGGAAGCCAACCGCCAGACCACGCGCCGGGACTCCCGAAAGACCCCGCTCTCCGGAAGTCCCGCCTTCCGGCAGTCGTACTCACCGGAAGTTCCGCTCCAGGGGTGGAGGCTGAGCTCCCGGAAGTCTCTCCACCTAGGAGTCGCGCTGTGGTGTGAAGTGTGGGCAATGTCGTGCCGCCCGTTACGCCTGACGTTTTCCATTTCTGTGCCGTGCTTTGTGCTTTCTCACAGGCTGTTCCCAGGCGGCCACGGCCGTCCTAGCCGCGCCGGGAGCGGTGTGTCGCTCTTCCACGGAAGATTGTCCGGCGCGCCGACGTCACACAGGACGCTGCGGCGGCCAGGAGCCCCGGGGTGCGCAGCCCAGTGGGAGGGGAAGGCGACGTTGTTCTGCTCGCTCCTCACTGGCGCGCGGCGAAGAAGAGCTCCTGGGCGCGGCCCGAAAAACGATGGATCATGGAAGTGAGCACACCTTTACAAAGTTTGGTGCGTTTGCAGGCGAAAGTGAGATAAGTGCTCTTGAAAGGTTAAAGTGTTGGGCGCCTACCGGGAACGCCCGTGACGTCTCTGACAGCCTAACATTAGCAAAGCTTAGATTCTCCGGAATAGGTAGCCGAACATTAGAATACATGTTTTAAAAATCCAACATAAGTTTTGCGAAGGATAGAAGTGAAAGGTGAGAAAAGTCATCCTTGACTTAAAAAAAAAAAAAATGGCAGTGTGCAGTGCAATTGAAGGGATGAACGACGTCGTAAACAGAATTACAAGTTGACACAGTTTTGCTTTTGAATTTAGAAGACAGCAAAGAATGTTTAGATCCCCTTCATGTCGACCCAGAAATACTCATTTATTTGGAAGATAAAAAACATACGCTTGAGCCTTTCAGTAGTCTGCATATCCTGTTTGGCTTACATTTTCGTACTTGACTAAGTGGCCACATAGGATTGGAAATAACTACTCCAAAAGTTATTAAAAATTCAGTAATTTATTCAGGCAAATAGATAGTTCTGTAGTTTGAAAGGAAATCATTAGAATGCAAGATTTATTTAACATTTACTGTGTAGACAACACAGATGGGGCTGCAATAGGAGGTCCGGTACTGAAAAAGCCTGTAAGTAGATTCTTCACAAGGCAATTATCATTGGTAATTGTAAGTGTATGTACACTTAACACCTTTGAACAGTAATGAAGACAAACAGTAAACAAGTAGGTACTGAGTGTGTAGAGATTTAAAGGCTGTAGAGAAATTTAAAAATAGATAGATGAGTAGATAGGGAGGTTTTGAAAGAGAAACATCTCCTGGAGCAGAGAGCATTATTTATTTGCAGGTAATTGAGCCTCCTTTGGGTCGAGCAGGGGGCTGTGTTGGGTAGGTAATGTGGGTGCAGGCTATGAGAGGCCTCCAGGGCCAGGTAGAATTGGGAGTGATGGAGCATCTCCATCTCTGAAACATGAGTGTGTCACACACATAGATCAGTGTTAGAGGGAGTGGAACCCAAGCGTGGCTTAGAGAGAGGCAGTTTTAAAGGGAATAATAGACAGGACTTGGTAGCCAAGTGTCTGTGGGTGACGAGCTTAGAAGGATGCCAGGGTCTTCCACATTGTCATAGTGCCTGAAAGAAGAGGTATGGAAGAGAAATACTGACTTTAACAGTGCTGGATTTGACTCTAGTAAGCTCTTAAATAGTATCAAATAGAAGTAGTGTTTTGTTGGACTAAGTGCCTGCTTTGGCAAATGCAGATACCAGGGTTCAATCCCCAGTCCCATATACTGCGCTGCCCCCCTCCCCCCAGGACACTGGGTGTAGTGGTGCAGGCCTGTAATCATAGCGCTGAGGAGGCTGAAAACAGGAGGATCACAAGTCCAATCTGCATAGCAAGACCCTGTACCAAATACAAAAATGAAAAAAAGTGTTTTGTGAAAACTAATAAATCTAGGATATTTATCTTTTCATTAACCAAGAAAGCCCTTCACTTTTAGAGAATTATTGGGTAATAGCCATGTACTGGCATTTATCCAGATCAGCACTTAACACCGTACAAAGTCAGGGTATACTCAGACTAAATTTTTAAATCTACAATAACTTGGTAAATGGTATTTTTAAATTTAAGGCAGTGAATTTTATATCTTTCTTAATGTGAAATGTGGGGGAAAACTATATACTAATAAACACTAAAATTGTATACATGTGTGTTGTTTTTTTAAGAGGCCTTCTGTCATTCAGCAGTTAAGAATAAGGACTCTTAAAAGTTTTGGTCATCATCCCTGGCAACGCAAAAGGAAAAATAAGTGTTGTTTATCACCTTCAGTTCCTGTACATTCTGAAGTGGATGTTTCTCATGAAAATTTAGAAAGCATGTCTGAACTGGATACCACACATATCAGTGGTCTTTCTCAAGATTTCACTCGCTCAGACCCTCCCTCCTGTGTGGAATGCAGCCCCACTTCATCCTTCCCTCAGGTGTGTGTCACTTGGGAGTTTGGAAGATTGAGATGCCTTCAGTATTCTCATTGTCTTCCATGTGAACAGTTCTGCAGACCTGTGAGGACAGTACAAGACTCTCCAGTGGGCATACAGGGAAGAGGGCCCGGTTCTCCAGTCCTGTTGGCAAAGAAAGAGTTATAGATGGAGTGTTAAAACATTTGTAGCCTGTCATGATGTTCCAACAGTGTGACTAGGGGACATAGTCATAACTGTCACAGAGGGAGGACGAGAGACCTGAGTCCTGGTCTGCAGCGTCCTCCACGTGTCTGTGCAGATGATTTGGTTGTGTGTGTGTGTGTGTGTGTGTGTGTGTGTGTATGTGTGTGTGTGTGTACGGGGAATCAAGCTCAGGATTTTGTGCTTGCCAGGCAGGCACTGCTTGTCCTTCGTAATGATAGTGACACCACCCTGCATATAAATGACTCCCATCCTATGTCATGAAAATTCTGAGTGCCCTTTTTCACAAGGTAAAGATCGTAATGTCCCAAAGTCTTTGTGTCACAAGTGTTCCATAGGTGCTAACGAGCATGGGGAGTAAGATGTGCATTTGCCTTTTTGTAACTGAGAAGTGGACAAACACAGAGTTTCAAGTGGCTCAGCCTATGAATTGGCAAAGCCTTTGCAGGGCTGTCCAGTGATAGCATAGGAACTTGAGTTAAACTGTATTTCATAATTCTACCTGAGGCAAATACTCAAGATACATAGAACGGCCAGTGAGATGGCTCAGGGGTCTGAAACGCCTGCTTAGGCAAGCTTAGGCAACCACAGAGACAGCAGTTCGATCCCCAGCACTACATGCTGCACCAGTGCCACGCCCGTATATATTTATTCATATTTATTCATATATATGAATAAATAAAGTTAAAAAATACAGGACAGGAATGGGAAGCCTGTAACCCCAGCCCTTGAGAGGCTGAGGCAGGAGGATCGCTGTGAGTTCAAAGCCGGGCTGCACTACATTGAAGATCCTATCAAAAAAGCAAAAAAATAAAAAAAATAAAATAATAAAATTAAAATGTAAAACTAAGATACTTGAAAGAATTGTCCCTAATAATTGAACATTAGGAACAATGTAAATTTTCATGAGTAAGGGGCTAATTAAATTACTTTGTACATTAAGCATGCAACCTTTAGGTTTTTTTTAAACATGTATTTGGTATAGGGTCTCACCAGCAGCTTGGACTTGTAGTGATCCTGTTCTCAGCCTCCCCAGAACTGGGAGTACAGACATGGGCCACCATGCCTGGCTTAGTGTATCCTGGGATGGTACCAGGGATTGAACCCCGGTCCCTGTGCTTGCCTAAGTAGGCACTTAGTCTGCTGAGCTCCAACTTTAATTTTATATAAATACGTATTTTGTTGACAGGAATGGTCACATTGGTCTTACTGGGTAGTAGGTGTTTGAATACATTCTCTGTGTGATGTTTAGGATTCTTTTCTATGATTAAATACTTGCTAATCGGTATAATATATGATGTACTACATTTGAAAAAATGTGTCTTAAGTTATCCTGGGAGGTTCTTGAATTTCACCAAGTACTTTGTCCTTTATAATAACTTATGAACAACAACAACAAAAAAAAACGAACAGTTGAATCCAGAGGTACTGTGCACACTCAGCCCTGTTCATTATTGATTGATTGATTGATTGGCTCTGTGAGACTACATTTTGCTTTGTAGTTCCAGCTTTCTCTGACTGACTTTGTAGTCCACATTAGCCTCCATCTTGCGGCAATCCTCCTGCCTCATCCTCCTGAGTGCTAGGATGATAGGTACATACCACTGTGCCCAGCAATCTTTTTGAGACATGCTATTGCTAAACCTCCCAGGCAGCCTCCAATTTACAATCTGCCTGCCTTTACCTCCCAGGTAGCTGGCAATGACAGCTGTGTGCCACTACGCCTGCCTGAGTAGTACTGTTTTATTTAAAAAATATATTATTATTATATTAAAAATCTGTTGAGGCAGCATGGTATGAATTAGGGACAAGAGCAAGTGCAAGTGCAAGAAACACACTATCATACATTAAGTGCATTCAATACATGTAACAAGTCTCTAAAAATATGATTGAATAGAGCCAGTTGATTTTAATTAGAAATAAGACTTTATAGGACATCATTTAGGTCCTCATACTTGACAGAGTTCCTTGTTTTTTTTTTTTTTTTGTTTGTTTCTTCTGTACTTTAGGGAAAGGCCTGCAGGGTGTTGAGGGTCTCACTACTAGATTTGTAGTGATCTACCTTTTTACAGCCTCCCCAAGAGCTGGGATTACAGGTGCATCACCATGCCCAGTCTCAATTGCTGGCTCAGTGCACCCCAGGGTTGGGGCTGGCATAGCAGGCCTGGGGATTTAACCCTTGGCCCCTGTACCTGCTTGCAGGCGCTTTAATCCACTGAGCTATTTGGCCAGCCCCCTTGACACGGTTCGTGATTAATGTTTTCCTCAAAATTTTTCCTGGTTATTGCATGTATAATGTTAGGGTAAGAAACACTTTCATCTTAGATAACATTCAGGTAACTTTGAAAATAATTTATTGATATCAGTAATCATTACTGGAATTGTTTTATGTATCATAAATGTCAAGAGAATAGATGAACAACTATCCTAAAACTGTTAGAGACATAATAAAGAATTATCAGTAAGAGCTACATACAATCTGATATGTACCTATTTATAGTCACATGATTTGACTTGCAAAAACCCCAAAGTATTAAATCATCAGGTTGTTTGCCATTTGATACTGTGATGTATTAGAATGGTTGTACAACCATTTTATAGTACAACTATAAAACAAATAGCCAATGGTGAAAGGTACTAGAAGGCATGTCCTATCTGTAGAACATAAATTCTAACAAAAGTCAGGCATGTGGGATATGCCTGTAATGCCAGCACTCTGGTAGGCTGAGACACTCTGGTAGAGCCTAGAGTGGGCAATTTAGCAACTTAGGGTGGCCCTGTCTCAGAAATTCAAAAATGTAGCTCAGTTTGAAGGCCCTCTGTTCAGTCCTCAGAGCTACCCCTGAGTAATAATATGATAATATAATAAATTGCTTAGCAATGTACATTCACATTGAGTATGATATTTGAAGTATTAATGCCTTTTTTATTAACAGAATGAAACAAAGAATGTGAAAAGGAAAAATGAGTGTAAACCCGCACTCTCCGAGGATATGTGTAGCACACGAGACAATGTGTTAGATGGTGAGTATCTCAGCACCATGCAGAGTAGAGAAGCAGAGTCTTTATGTGCTGTGATAATAATAATACCAGGTATTGTGCTAAACATGTTACGTTCTTTATTACATCTGATCACAAACAATTCTGCCAATGAAGGATTTTTTAAAAAATTGAAACAAAGTCCTTTTTTTTTTTATCTTTTTGAGACCGGGGTTCACCATATAGTTCAGGCTTGCCTTGAATACACTTTGTAGCCAGGCTGGCCTCAAACTCAGTGATCCTCCTGCCTCAGCCTCCCAAAGGGCTGGAATCACAGGCATGTGCCTCCTCACCTAGCTCTGTAAAGGCTATTTTTAATTTCCACTGTACTGTTGCTTTTTTTTTTTTTAATGGCCAGCTCATCCTGCCCTGGGGGTGGGGCTGGCACAGCATGTGGTGCCAGGGATCGAACCTTGGTCCCTGCAGTTGCCTAAGCTTGCCTAAACAGGGCTTTAGACAGCTGAGCCATCTCACCTGCCCTACAGTTACTGAAAGTAAGACTCAGTACTTTGCCCAAGGTCATTTGACTTTAACAGAGCTGAGTCAAGTCCGGTCTCAGACACAAGAATTATATGCTTTGTAAATACATGTTTCAAAATGTTGGCATTGAGAAAGATCTCTTACACGAATCTTAACTGGATAGCTAAAACTTCTTAGGAGTTAATCACATACTGAGGCACTTTGATCATGTTTATTAAAATTCAGATTCTGTATAGAAATGTCTTTATGGGCCTTAGGAGATAGCTTGGTGGTCTAAGTAACTGCCTGTCAAGCGTGAGGACTGGGGTTCGATCCCCAGTACTGCATGCCTCGCCGAGCACAGATCCCTGGGTGCACCACGCCAGCCACGGAAACCGGAAACCTGGTGTGGTGGCAGACACCTGTAATCCCAGCAGTGGAGAGGCTGACAGGAGGATCACTATTAGTCTTAAGTTGCATAGCGAGACCCTGTAGCAAGTAATAAATAAATTATTAGAAATGTCTTTATTTTTAGTAATTATAAACAATACTAAAAGCAAAAGCCTTATTAAAATTACAGAATTTGGTACATGCATATGTTAGAAATATAAATGGCATAAGGATTAAAAAGTAAGAAAAATATTAATTTATAAATGTAATTTTCTATATAGAAAATTTGTAAGAACCTAGACTTTTAGAATACATATGAAAATTTAGAACTGATTGATAAACATAAAAAGACAAGATTATATTAGCAACACCTTATATAGAAAATAAGTTCTTAAAACA